>JBBIGA010000011.1:12578352-12599123 GCA_037576975.1 Alestes dentex
ACAACCCTCTGCATTTATCCGGACTTGGGACCGGCACAAGGAATCACTGGCTTGTGACCTCTTATGGTTGCATTAGGACCAAGAAGACATGACAGTATACAAATGAAGAAGGCGGTATGGCCAGTAGATTAGCCATAACATTAAAAACCACCTGCCTAATATGCATAGGCCCCTATTGTGCCACTAAAACAACTCTGACCCATCAAAGCATGGACCTCTGAAGGAGAGTTGTGTTATCTGGCACCGAGACATTCGTCGTAGATCCTTTAAAGTCAAGTTGCAATGCAATATCTGTTCTGACACTTTTCTATCAAAACTTGTCATAACTTGTGCTACAGTAGCTCTTCTGTGGGAATGGGCTAAACATCTAGCCATTAGTCCTCACATGCATTAATGAGCCCTGGTTGCCAAAGAACCTGTCTCCAGTTTATTGTTTTTCGTTCTGCTGACGATTTTTGATAGGCACTAACTGCTGCATACTGGGAACACCCCACAAGACCAAAGATGAAAAAAGATTGCGATGGCTGACCCAGTCTTCTAGCCTTCACAATCTGTCCCTTAGATCCTTACGCTTGCTCATTTTGACAGCTTCCAACACATCAGCTTCAATAACTGGGTGTTCACTTTCTGCTTAATATACATCACCCCTTAACATGTTCTATTGTAACAAGATAATTAACGTTATTCCCTGTTTTAGTGTTGTGGCTAATCAGTGCATTTTCTTATTATAATACTACAAAAATACAAGTTACACTATTAGGACAAAAGTATTGGGACACACCCATTTGTCAGGATTTGAGCTAGGCCCCTTACTTCCAGTGAAGGTCCGTCTTTATGCTTCAGCAAACCATGGTATTTTGGACAACGCCATGCTTCCAACTTTGTGGACACAGTTTGGGGAAGAACCTTTTCTATTCCAGCATGACTGAGCCCCAGTGCACAAAGCAAGCACCATAAAGACATGGTTGGATGTGTTTGGTGTGAAAGAACTTAACTGGCCTGCACAGAGCCCTGACCTCATTTCCATCCAGCACCTTTGGCATGACCTGCAATGGAGACTGAAAACTAGGCTTTCTTGTCCAACATCAATGTCTGACCTCATAATGTCCCACAGAAACACTCAAAAATCTTGTGGAAAGCCTTTCAAGAAGAGTGGAGGCAGTTGTAGCTGCAAAAGGGACCAACTCCATATGGACGTCCTAAATGTACATAAAGGCAATGCCGTTAAAGTCCTTGTCGGTGTAAAGGTCAGGTGTCCCAATACTTTTGTGCAAATAGTGTTCATGTGATATTTCAGTTTTTTTACACTATACTTGGGTAGTTTAGTCCTTTACCTTATATGAAGTGGTGAGTGTTGTGTAATGGGTAATACTGTTGCCATCCATGCAGAAGAAACACTTTGCTGCACCAGTAAGAGTCCTTGGGCAAGACTCCTAATGATAATTTTACCTCGGCCAAATGCAAAAATGTAAATCAGAAGTCCGTAACACAGATGTGTAAACTTTACTTCGATAAGTCAAGACATTAGGTCTTTAAACCTTTTGCAAGTCACCCACAAACTGCTTTCTGTTTTTCACTGAGAAAAGGTCCTTGTGTCAGAGCCTGGCTTTTCGACAAGCATGACTCACACTAGTAAATTGACCACTCATGCTGCTGCAATCGGCTTTAGATTATTACTCTGTCTATGGTATGACAAGGATTATCGTTATCTGCTAGGCTCTGATAACATGAAAAATCAACCTACCATCACACATGCAGTTAAACCAGTAAATAACAGGGGGTGGGCAGGGGGTGTTTACTACCAGCAAGAGTAATGATGCATTTATAACTATTGACACTGGATGAGTTAAAGGCATCAAAATCAAGCACAGAAAAGAGAGAGAAAAGAATTACTCACATTACCATGGCAATATCAGATAGCCGGCCTACATTCAAATGGAACATTTACTTTTATTTTAACTAAAAAAAATACAAAGGCAATTGTATCTCCCCCGCAAAAAGATAAAGTGAGTGTGTATGTGCAGTACTTTCTCACTCTCACTCTCTGTCTCTCTATCTCTCTGTCTCTCTCTCTCTCTCTCTCACTCATCTCTCTTCCTCTCTCCCTCTTTCTTTCTCTCTCTCTCTCTCTCTCTCATACGCCCACGCCTAAGCGAAGGAAAAGCCCTTTAAGAGCGTTTCGTGTTGGCACACTCCCACGCGGCCTGTGCCAGGCGTGGAGGGATTTTTCATGCGCGTGCGTGGGCTGGTGGCTTCCCGGCTGATTTCCAAACGCAGGCCGACGTGCCCCTCCCACGGGTCGTAGACTGCCTCCATTACAAATGGGCTCATTTGAAAGAGCTCCCTCCGAAAGGTTTGGCGGGGCGAAATGATGGCTGCTGCAGCGAAAGAGATTGATCTGGGGGGGAAGACTGAACCGCGGCGCGCACCGCCTCATTAACTCCGAGTCAGAGGCGAGCGCGCGGGCGATATGTCTCCAGCGTGAGCGCGCGCGGCAGGGCGGAAATGAGGAGGAGGAGGCAACTGGCCTTTTAAGGTCCCGCGGGCCACAGCGAGCAACAGCGTTTTGTCAACAGACCGCTGTTCATTCTCCGATGCAGAAACAACCGCAAAGCCTTTAAAGTGCCCCCTTATCGACTCCTTGCTCCAAACATTGTGAACTAGCCCAGGATTCAGACAGTTTAAGTCAGAGTGTTGTGTTCAGAATGATTAACTCATTAATGTGTAAAGTGTCCATTTGTCACACGTGAACACATCACAGCGCAGCTCAGCACACAGTGTGAACAGCATGAAACAACTGGAATGAATCAAAAGTGTTAGTTTGATCCCCTGCCTGTGGAAATACACTTTGCTGCACCAATAAGAGTCAGAATATGAATATGACTCCGAACGCCCTGCTGAACTCTCTTTCTCTCTCGCTGTAGCCACACGTGTGCCACACCCTCCAACGCTTGCCCCTCCCCTTTTCAGCATGCACAAGCCACTTACGAAAGGAAACGTGTGTCTGTTGCGCTTTATTAAAAATAATCATTGCGTGAACGCTTGTTTTAGCATTCTTAGTTAGCCAGTTACATTAGCCAATTTGAAGCCTCAACTTCAAATCGCAACTTTTCTGGGTGAAAAAATGTGTCTGAATGACAGTAAAGTCTGGTAGGGTGATTAAATTAGCGAATTTTGTACTCAATGGAGATTTTCCTCTGATAAGATAAGACAGGCAGCAAAAACAATAGATTAAAATTTATGCAACTGAGCTGTTTTTTTCCCCATGCACATGCTTCTTGTCCAAGTCTATTTTAAATTTTGGCATGGCTTTTGAGGTTGAGTTGCCTTCATAATGTATGGGGAGAGAGAAAGCGGAGGGGTGGCTCACCTTAACAGTGTATATGGAAGAGAGAGTCAGAGCAAACATTGTGACGTTACCGTTATGGCAGATGCAAAGTGACAAACATGGACCAACAGATCAGTCCTGTGAGAGCTGGACACAGCAGACTCATTAACAGCTTTTAAAACACTAAAGCTCTGGTCAGCTATAAAAAGAAAGATGTGTGTCACTGTTTATTGTGGTTTATAAAAAATATTGGCCAGTGAACACTTGTTTTAGCACTGCTCGCTAGCTAGTAACCTGCTAACCAGGTCAGTTAGCTGATTTGAGGCCACATTTTAACTTTTCTGGGTGAAACATGTGTCTGAAGGACACTAAAGAGTGGTAGCATGACAGGTTAAGTTGAGAGGCTGGTTTTGTGCTGAGCTGAGTTTTGTCCTCTGATTCACTCATGCACATGAAAAATGTGTTTTAATGAGACTAAAGTGTATTAGTTTGAGAGTTGAGAGTGAGAGTTGTTTTTTTTAGACAGCAACTTTTTGCTGTTTTAATCTATCTTTTGTGGCCCTGACCCCCTCCCTTAAAGGGGAACTTTATTTCTAAAATCTCCCCAAATTAAGTATTTAAGATTTGAGATGCGCTGTTCTGGAGAAACTCGGTGAGTCAGAATTGTTCACGGTGGTGGTGAAAGGAACTGAACATCTGCCTCTAAAAGTTCCCTCACAGAACGTTAAAAGTTTGGAGGCACCAGAACTACTGTATTATTAGCAACCAACTAGCAACACTATAACAACAATTAGTAACCACCTAGTAAGACCATAACGACGTAGTAACAACCATAGTTACCATAGCAATCCTGGAATAACACTTTTCTTGCAAAAATGCATTCTAGAAAAAAGGTGCTGCACCTTATCTGAGCCTGTTTGGATTTTGGACATGGTTCCAATGATTATAAATATCTTTTAAATTATAAATAGGTTCTTCTCATAATGTGTGCACTATAAGAGCTTCAGTTTAGTTACGAGTTACAGAAAAGTCTTGGATTGGTCAAGGATCTATTTGCTTGTTTGTTTGTTTGCTTTTGCAGTTCAAAGCTCTGAAAGTCTTCATCAGCGCCGAAGTTCAAAGGCTCCAATATTGTTCATTAAGAGGAGGAAAGACCATAGCCTGAACAGTTCTGATGCTTGTTCATAGAGACACATCAATACATGTGAAGAACTCCTTCAGGCTTGGTTTTGTTTATTAGCCCATAGCTCAGTGGTTAGGCTAGCAGTGACTGAGTGACACCACAGGGACTCACAATGGTTGTCTGATGTATTTACAATATGCATGCTGGGTATTGTAGTGAGAGAACACTGAAACATGAAAACAACATTAAACTGAAACATGAAAACAATATAAAATTGTGAGGCCTGTTGGTATAATGTGATGCTACAGAATATACAAAATTTTAATCACACTACAAATTATACCTTTGTTTTAGACTGGAGTACATCAAACATTTTACTGTATTTTGAAAATTGTTTTAACAGCTGAAATGTGTAATATGCAGACAGCCCGATGTTAGCTGATAGGTTATTTTCCAAACCATGTTACAGTTCAACAAATGTAGTTCTTTGTAAGACCTGATCAGGTGACTAATTTTAGTTTAGTAGACAGTAATTCACTACATAAAGCAGCAGGGCTCAACTGGAAATGAAACACTTACATGGCATAAACAAACAACAATCTCTGTGTGAAGTTAACATAAGCTGACAGCCAGGTACAGTGACCCAAAATCTTTCCTGACAACCATGCAAAAACGTTGTCAACCCATTCTCTGAATGACCTAATCCAATTCATCCCTCTCAAAGCTATAAAAAGTGTAGAGCATACTTAATTTACATTCTGAGAGCGTTGTTAATTTATCTTGCAGTCCAACGTCATCCAGGCTATAAGAACACAAAGATAGTCTGGAAATTGGTTACACTACAGGACTGCTGCACCAATGCTTTAATACACGGAGTGAAATATGTCTTAGTGAAAGTCTCAGTTCATGTTCATGTTCAGAACATGAATAATTCCTCGGAGATTCACTGAACAGTAGAGTCCATCTCTAATCTACCTCCTGCCTTGCTTAACTAAAGTTGCTGAATGAAATGCAAGCAAGGCAGGAATATGAAAAGACAGATGCGAGTTATTCACTTAGATGATATGGCGAAGATGAAAGCAGGATTTTTGGCTTAATGGAAAAGGGAAGATTTATATTCGTGGAAAGGGTATTACCACCAGTGACAAGACTGAAACTGGGATTCTCCCTCAGCAGTTTCTTTTTTCTGGAACAGAGTTTGGTGTTGAGCCAAGCAAGCCATTCATATATTTGTGAAAGCCTTTTAGGGAGTTTCTTTGGGCAGCGTGCTCTGCAGATTAACAGTAGATTTCTTTGATTTGTAGCAGAGACTGCACTACACCCTCAGTCAGTTACAGGCAGTCAGGAGACTGATGTCATCCTGATGTGTGGCCTACATGAAAACTGCAACCTTTTTCAATCTCAGCACCCCCATCCCTGTATTCCACCCCACCCTTTACAATATGACACTTTAAGATAAATATACAGGCCTATGATTCTTCAATATACAGGCCTTTGATTCTTACACGCACACATGCACCCCATACTCTAAGAAAAAAAAGGTTATTTTGACAGATTAGGTCTATGTTTATTTGTTTACAACACTGATCTGCAGTTTACCTTTCTACCTAGATAATGAACATGATTGTGCATTGGTCTAGTGAGTGGGAATAAACGCTGAAAGCAACTTGTCCTCTAAGAACTCAAAAGGACTCGGTACTGCTCAATGCTTATGACACAATCTGCCCTTTGGCACTCTTTTGGGCTGCTTATTCCTCCTCCACCTCTTCTCTCCCCCTGCAGGAAGATACACACACACACACACACACACACACACACACACACACACACACACACATGCGCTGTTGTCAAATGAAAGCATGTCAGAGGTTTCACCTGTTACAGTCTGTGCTCTGATGAAACATCTACATCAGCTTTTCTCTTATGAGTTTATGGAGCTTGTGTACTAAAAGGCATCCTCTCAAATCCCATCAAATGGTATAATGTGGTGCAGCACCCACTGCAGCCACTGGGATTCAATGTCTCTGACTATTAGACCCAAATGTCATCTTTATTACAGTCATTATGTTACATGCGTTTTGGGCATATGGTCAGTAAAAGTAGGTTGAGCAGCAAATGCCTTGATTTTAGCCTTTTTTTCAAACTGCCCCATGCAAAGTAATAAGCTAGATGCAAGCAGGGTCTTCCCTTGTACTAGCCCTGACAACGGGCAGTAATGTTGCAAGGAAGACATGCTACATATTGTCACTGTCCAAAAATGTATAAAATGAATTGATAAAGGATGAACAAAAGAATGAAAGTTTATGCAAAGTTTTTTTTTGGAGGATTTCCATTGTTTCATTCATTGTTTTTAACACAATGAAAAAGCCAGTTGTCTTTAAGTCATACAGAAAAAATAAACATCATTTGTTATCAGGGTGAATATTAAAATTTCCAGGGTTGTACAGGGTTTTATAGTGCACATTGCTGGTCTGCGTGGTCAACATATTAGAGACGTGGCAAATCTGTGGGGTAACAGAGTGCATTGTGGATTGTAAGAGCTCCTGCGTGGGAGTCAGCCTCTCCCCACAGCTTCTCCAGCAGAAAAAACTCCAGAGTACTATTTCATTCATCCCTCTGCTGTTCATTCATCTGGGCACTGCAGCGTGGCGAACGCTCGCGGGCTCGATCGACGCGAACGTTCTTATCAATGGGAGGCGGTGACGTCAATGGGGAGCGGTGACGCCCGGTCACGTGGTCGCAGGAGGGCCCGCATATAAACACGAGGAGCTGACCGGGGTGCTGAAAATATCTCACAGAGGCAGCACCGTCACGAAGACGTGCTTCAAAGCGTTATTCCTACCACACATCTCCAAAAAAGCAGACACTGCTCTTTCATTAACAAAGGGAAACTTACTTCACTCTTAAAAGAGTAAAGCAGTGTCCCAGCAGAGAAGAAGAGAAGAAAACAAAGTGCATCGGACCTCTAACCGCTGGGGATCCCGGTGAGTTCTCTTTTTTATTCCATAACACAGTAGCAAAGTGTGATAAACTACTTTTACAGAGCATGGTGAATCCTATCAATGTTAAATAGCGCAAGAAAGTGTAACTCTAGTGAGCTAAAGCAAGTAAATCCCGGCACCAACCACTTTGTTTACCGTTAAGCTGAATTCTGATTACTGATTCTGTTCATAATGAATACATGGTTTAAAGGGATTACCAAAGAAAGGAAAAGATTAAAGAAGAGAAGAAACAATTCTGTTAATATTATAACATTTAATGAGGAACTGGGTGGAGTCAGAAGTGATGCATCATCATCATCATCATCATCATCATAATCCTCCCCATCAACATCCTCACGACTAAACTGGAGCTCAGACGTGCCTGTAAATGACGACAGCACTTGTACTGATGTTGATGCGGGACCACGGAGGCAGTTGTGGGAATTCTTAACGATCAATAACAGGCACTGCCACTCCCCTGCTGCCTCTTTCATCATTTTTTCCCATCACCAGAGTATCATCAGCCAAAAATAAGAACAGGGACTCCCTTTAGAGATCTCTGGCAAAAAAAGCCCTGGGGTGGGAAGTTTCTGGTGAGGTGTTATGACCACAAATTCTGAATAATGTCCTTTTTTACAGCCCAAACTTTTATGATTCGTGTAGGATGCTGCACAAGGGACGCGTGATTCTTTCGTACATTTTAACTAGGCAGTTCAAATATGGGCTAGTTTTTGATAGTTTTGCACCGTGGCGTTTCCCCACTTCTTTTTTCTTTCCTAAAGAAAAAGAAGTCTGGCTTAAGGCAGAAGATTACACGAAGACACGGCGTCTTAGAGGCGGATTACTGAAGTGCTTTGGCGCGGTTTCCTCCCAAGAGTATTTTAATGGAAGCAGCCACAGCAGAAAAAGAGAAAAGATGAGAAAGAGAGGCAGTGATTTCTTGGAAACGGGGGTTTTCCTTAAGCGCAAAAGATGCGTCATTGTCTTGTTGGGAGCGCAATTTTGGTGAGGTGACTGGTTTAATGCGCTTCATCCAGAGGTCAGGAGAGATGTAAAGTCAGATAGTCAGAGACTGCTTGGCTAATTTAGCTGGCATCTGCAGTAATGACAATCATGCACACCAACATCTAACATCCCTTGCACTCCACAGGGGTCAATTTGCATATAAATGAGCTCAGTGTGTTCATTCAACACTGCAGATTTAGAGTCAAATGTCATGCCACGTATATTTCAGGTGAAAACAGTCACGCGTGGAAGAGATAAGGTCGCTGCTTCAGGCAGTTTCACTAAATTGTAGACGCACGCTATTTAATAACTGAAGATGGCTCATATATGTGAGTAAACACACTAATGCCTGCTTTTACACCAAAAATCGACATTGTGTTCATACATTTACATACATTAAAGTGCGCTTATTTCTTCTAGAATTTAAAATTGCTTGACAAAATTGGTCTTTTAGATTTGTTAGATATGACCGCCATTACTATAAAGTGTGCTACACCTTATTTACCGTGTAAAGCAACCAGTATCAGAGGGTCTGCCTCTTTGCGTGCTTTTCCCTGGTTTTTTTTTCCCGAGCGCGACCTGAGCGCTCGCGCTTTGCGTCAATTACAAACCAGGACAAAGAGCAGACACCAATTACTGCAGAACCAGAGCTCAATTTCGTCTTTAGCTTCCTCTCCGAGTGATGTTTTTTTATGCGAAATTTGTTTATGCGCCTTCTTTTGGATGAGGGTGAGACGCGCTGGTAATAAAAGTCCATCATCTATTGCTGCACAATCATATAACATGTTTTGTAATAAATCAGATACGGACTAAATTAAAAAAAGTTACACATTTTTTTTAAATCATCATTTTTTAACTGATCATCAATAGTCAATAAACAACAATTGTAATTAATATTGCTCATACATGATGAAACCATGATAGATGTCCTTTACATAACATGCATGCGTGGTTACTTGAGAACGGTCAAACTGTGTGTGGCAGGTTATCAAGGGGAAATGTTGCATGTGCATAAACCAGCTGAGCTTCTAGAATAACAGTGTCATCTTCCTGTGCGCAGATCATGCTGTTCATGAGCCTTTAAAACTGAATATCTGGCAGAAATGGGGTCTTTCTAAGCCAGCCATGACAAACTGGATGTATATTTGGTTCCCTGACCTTTTCTGAAAATGTTCTCTTTCTTTCTTTCTTCCTCTCTCTTTGAAGGGCACATCACCTTCACACCTCACCTCTAGATTTGTGCGGTCATGGTCTGGTGGCAACAGTTTTCAAGTGCCCCACTTGTGCTTCTGTTCATCCTCTCCAGCCTTACGTTTAAGCCCACAGCCTCCAGCCCTGTGATTGAAGACAATGAGATGCTCAGCAATCGATATAGACCGCCCTCTCCTGAACTTCCACTGACACAGATTCAGTCTACCCAGGCAAGAGATGGTCAGCAAGTGGCACATGTTGAAGAAGAAGAGGAGGATGAACTTTTTAAAGATGTTGACCCCAAAACCCTAGCAGCAGTGCTCCTGGAGGCCCTCAAGAAGCCTCAAGATAAGATGACGAGTGAGGAAAACAAGAACAAAGGAGAGGACAAGACAGAAGAGGTGAGGGAGATCCAGGGGGCTGACAGAGACAGAGATGGACACGAGGAGTTGGAACTGGTAATGGCAGCTGCTGCGGCACAAGGCAGAGAGGAGCGAGAGAGGGAAGAGGATGAAGAGAGAAAGAGAATTGAAGAGGAAGAAGAAAGGCTCACAGAAAGGGTGAAAAGTCACACCACCAGTCAAACAGTGCCGGTAAAAGAACCAGATGCAGAAACTAAAGAGGTATTGAGCAAAGATGGGCACCAGGAGCCTGAGAGAGGCACAGATGGGGAGAAAGATGAACAGTTGAACTCAGAAGAGCTGAAGAATCTGGAGACCATGCTAAAGGAGTTCCAAAGCTACAGTACTGCCACAAAAAGGGAGCGGGATTCCTCAATAGGGCAAAGGGAGAGCCGTGGTGATTATCTTGACTACCTGGACCGCAATGGCCTCATGAATAATGAGATCAAGCCCAAAGCCAAGGGCTATGACTTGGCCCTGTCCAAAAAGAAGCTCAAGTGGCAGCAAGAACAAGAAAAGAACAAGAATCGCCCATTATATAGAGGAGGGAACTTCATGGATGATTTTAATGACAACGCTGAAGACCAAGAAGAGGAAAATGGGGAGGATGAAGAAGATGAGGAACTGCTGAGTCCTGAAGAGGAGGAAGCTAGGGCTAAAGCTGAACAAGAGGAGGTGCGTAGACAAGCAGCCGAGGCCCAGAGAGCTAAGGCAGAGGAGGAGAAACTTGCAGATATTGCATCAGATATGCTCCTGCAGTACATGGTCAAGCAAGATGGGAAGAAGTACCCAGGCAATAATGCAGCAGAAGACAAACGCTCAGAAGAAGATACCAGTGATGATGATGATGATATTGACCCACAAACTATTGATAAGTTGATCGAAATCTCCAGTAAGCTGCACCTACCTGCAGATGATGTGGTTGATATAATTAGTGACGTGGAGAAGAAGAAGAAAAAAGATGCCCCTGAAAATCTGCAGTGGCAACGACCTCTTGGACCTCTTCCAGCCCCTGTTGCCCCGTCTACAGTCCTAAGAACAACACCTCCCTCAAAACCACCTAAACCTAATACAAACCCATTTAAAGCATGGTTCAAGGACAGGGCTTCCATTAAGCCCAGTAAGCAAGATTTTTGGGTCAAACAACAGTGGCCCTTTCGGACCTACCCCTCCTACCGGTTCTACCAAAAGCCCTACAGTAGCTACTACCCTATCTACATCCCACCTCCCAAGCCTAAACCACGCTACTATGCCAAGCCCTCCTACTCCCTTAATGACATCCTGGGGAATTCATTGGACTATGACTTTGATTACCCCCCCAAACAAAGGTACCGACCCTGGACGCAACTTCGCCAAAGGGATCCTCTGGCGTTTCGGCGGAACCTCTACTTCCCTAACTACATTGTTCCACATCCCCGGACTTTCCAAGCTGTACCCATGCCCAAACCCCGATCGCCCCTGCGTCGTCGTCCAGCCTTCTATTACCCTGCCCCAGGTTCTGTAGTCACCAGACAGGATGACTATTATAGTCAGCTGGGGCAGCCGCAACGGGACAGTGACGGGGAGCTAGAAAACTTCATCAAGAAAGTTTTCCTGAAAAACCCCCAAATGTTTCAGTGAAGATATAAATAAAAGAATGAGAGAAGAGGAGGAAACGTTTGACAGCAAGAAAGGGAAAAACTGAAAGACTGTTTTTGCCACCATACCATATTTTGGTTTCAATTACAGAAATATGTTTGATGAGTCAAATTTACGTCCTTCATTAGGTTCATTTGAACAATTTGCCTGGAGACTGTTGACTGTTGCCATTTTCAGTGCTGTTTCTCACTCCAGTTGAACAGTACAGTTTCTGTCTTGATTAGAATGTAACAAGAGATGATGTCAAGATCCCTCTTCACATTCATTTCACTTCATCTACTACCCTCCTCCACTGAAAAGACTGAGAGACAGCACAAGGAAAGGGTGCTTTTGACCATTATGTGGGGTGCACACAGGGCTTAAATACTCAATTTAAATTCCTATCTTTTCACACTCCAAGAAGGCCTTTCAAAAGTACAGAGATCAATGGGTCATCCCTTTGTAAGCCTTACCTTTGTTTCAATTGTTTTTAAAGTTCTGAAGCATTTTTCATAATAGTCATTTCATTATGGTATAGACAAACGGCAAAAAAATCATTTGCACCTTTAAAGAATGCATGCACTAAAAGCATGTATATTCAACGTAACACTCAGTCAGGCTGAATTCTTAGAGTCAAAAATCTGTGCCATACTGTTTCCAAGTGTTTGGGTTTGGTTAATTCTGAACAAACATACTGAGTTTTAACTGTACCTAAAAGTATTATGCCTAAGCATTTAACATGTGTGGACTTATGTGTAATAAGGACACATTTCTGTACATAGAATTAGTTACAGTCTGTAGTTTGATATTTTTTTTCTTTCAACGTGTTTTTTAAATAGATTTTTTACGCAAAAGACTGCAAGATGGTGCAAAGAACGCTCATACATTCCAAGTATTTCTAAAAAAAAAGTTATTTCATAGGAGCTGTTTTGAATACAGTTATTTATTGCCTTATTAAGACACTCTCCCTTTTGAGAAAGCAGCATTTTTTGTCATTGTTGGGTTGGTAGGTTTTATCCTCACAAATTAATTTAAAACAGAACTACAAAAGGTTGATTAAGCAGAATTCAGCAGTTTAAGTGTAAAAACAGATGTGTAAGCAGCATGAATATAAAATTACCTTGATACACACTTTCCCAATTACTCATTTGTGTTCCCAACTCTGTCAAATGTTTATCGATGAACAGCGGAATGCATAGACAAGATGTTGTCTCTTGACATTTCCTTTATGTGAATAATCTGCACAAAAGAGAAAAGAGATTTCTGAGTCAATGAAAGTCCTTTCAAAACAGCATTGACAATCTTCTAATTAAAATTGATCCTAACTCACATATCCCACAAAGCTTTTGATCGATATTTACTCTCATAGTTTGGATTCCAGCTATATCCAAAATGACAGTTCTTGCTGAAGTCAGATGTAATGCAAAAGGACAAAGGATATAGTTCACATGAACCACATGAGAACATCGGTAACTCCTATAACCGGTCACACTAATAACAAATGGTCACTTAAAAAACCTTCAGAAAGCTTCTTAGAAGACATCTTTTCAACTAGTTTCAGCCACATCTTGCTTAGAATTTCAAAGAAAAAACTCAATGGAATAGTGTTGAGGAGATTGGTCACCAAAATGCTCAACCCTCAAGTACCCAAAATGTGTGATACCTTACCGACAGGACAGTGTGGGAGAAGAAAATGAAGACGACAAGGGGGGAGGTGCTTGACATTCAAATTTTTTTAAGCAATTTTTTAAATCTGGGAAGAGGAGAAAGCTGAGTACAAGAAAATGAACAGTGGAGGAGACAAGTGTCTGCACGTTTATGTGAACTTGCATCTAAACTGTGTTTCTTCTTTGAAGACATTAAGAGCATTCAAAAAAAGTATAAAAAAATACAAAAGAAAAACGACTAGCGTAACATAGGAAAAAATGTCTTGTATAAGGAAAATCAGCTGTTTGTCATTTCTAGATGTACCTTGTACGTACCGTAATAAACATGCGTTTGCTGGATGTAAATAACCGCATGTTGATGGCTAGTTTTGCTACACAGAGAGAATTAAATAAAATCAACTATTTTTTATTAACATTTGTTTTTTAATTGTGTCTTGCAAAAGACATGACTACTTTTTACTGTCTGTGCCAGAGGTGGTGAACTGCGGTCCTGCACAACTGTTTTGCTCCAGGTCTGCATATCACTACCTCGATCTATACCATCCACAGTCCACACAATCCACACAATTCACACATATGATTGTTACATACACCTCCCTCATACTGGAGGTGTAACAATGCATTGCGTATCACAATGCAAAAATGTAACATTACGCATCATGGACATGAGATAATGCATCATGGAGAAAAGCATTCCATTAATTATAATGTTTGATATAACTGCCTTGTTTATAGTGTTAAACCAGTGTCAATCAACAACCTTGTCCAATACATTCATGTCGCACATCTTCCCCTCACCTTCAAGCGCTAGTTTTTGCCAGAACTGAATAGAAACATCATATTTCTTCATTCAGATTTCAGTTTACATATTGTGAGAATAATGAACTGTTTTCAGTCTTACATTGTTGAATACGTCATGGGTGTATCGAACCATAAGCTCTGAATCTTCTATCAAACTGAATCATGAGTTAACTATTTAGTAACAACCTTACCCCAAACTACAATTTTTTTTCCCAGCATTCTTCAGAGAAATCACTAAACCAGAATTAAAGAACTGTGTTGTCCACTAACAACATTTATATAAAACAACAGTTAAGTTGCCGGAGGTATGTGTTGACAAATAAAGCAGTAAATAAAACATTCACATTCTCACACCAAGTGCTTATACAATGAAATGCAAAATCCAAATAATTATTCTGTGAGGAGTGTCAAATGGGTGTGTCGAGGATCCCTTTGTGAGCAGCCTTCAAAGAGGATCCTGTTAATGGGCTCTGCTGCAATCATGTTATGGTGCTGCGGGGATTTTCTTATAATAAAGCAATTATCCAAGCAAACTGGTTAAAGCCACAGAGTACATAACTGCCACTTTTTGTCTTTGTAATTAGATGCAGGAGCGAGTTCAGACTTTGCTTTGATATGCACACACACAAACACATGCTACATCATAAGAGCAATTGGAAAGACTTGCGGATGGTTAGATGAGAGGCTAGTTAACTTGACTTGCTGACAGGGGTCTCATGGGAAGGTGGGGAGAGGGGGAGGTCACATGAAAGAGAAGAGTTAATGAGACACAGACTGCACTGTGCACTACACTAATACACACACGAGGACTGCTGGGTAGAATCAAAGATCCCTAGTGGGAGATGCACTGCTCCGAGTAGAAGCTATAGACCCCCTATCATCTCATATAAGATAGTGGGCACAAGAAGGATGCTTGCTCAACACAGACATTAGCACACTGTATACAGAGTACCATTTAACGCAAATCTTTACATACACACAGGCACTCCCAAAACTAAAAGTATAAAAAAAGCCATACAACAGTGATTCTCAAATTCCCGGAGGCTGCTCTGTCCTGCACATTTTAGTGTTTTTCCTGCTCTCACAAACCCACTTCAGCCAAGGAAAGGCTTGTTAGTTGGTAGATCACATGTGTGAGCACCATGGAAAGCTCTAAAATGTGCAGTGCGTGTGGGGACAGTGTGCCATAGGATAATCATGGTCCCATAAAAACTTAACAGGTGGGTCTATTTGACACCTTTACTTTAAGAGTGTACTCTGTGTATACCCATAAAATAAGAATGAAACAATCATTGGGGAGCCATCCCTCATGTCACTGGGGTGGCTTCATTACCTTAAGAGGGCTTCAGCACCTTTAGTTAGGGAACGCAATACAGTGTACCCCGGCGAAGTTGCGGTTAAGAGTTTGTGGATTTTTCTTAGAACCTTAGAAACTATTAAATTTGCAGAAACCACAAATATCTTCTGCATTTTTTTTTCTCTTTTTTCGTGGCAATATGTAATTTTATATAAGAGCGTTATTCATTTCTCTGCCATTTGTCTGAAGTTGAAGTTGAAGTTGAGGTTTATTGTCATATGTACAAAGTACAGTGTACAGAGCACAATGAAATGCTTACTTGTTCACCTTTATATGTTTTTAAGGGTAATGTATCAAACTAAGTTTAAAATGAAATTAAAATGTTTTGGAAGCATATTTGGGGGCGTCTTCAGGGTTTAAAAATAGGCATCTATAGGCATTTTTTTTACCACATCACAAATTCACGGTTTATCACAATTCACAGGTGCTCTTGGAACATAACCCCCACAAATTTCAGGGGTCGACTGTAGTGCCATATTTCATTGCAGTTACATATTTTTAAATGTAAATATACAACTTTAAAACATTAGGTCACTAAAAGGCACAAATATGCTAGGAAACACACCTGAAACAGGTTTTACCTTTGAGGGTACAATTTATAGTGTTTGATGAACAAAAGTGTTTCTGTGCAGTACCCTTTTTTCTGAATGTAAACGTTGAGCAAGAATCTTCCCTGTCAACTTATGTAAATCTTTATTAGCCAGAACGGCTTTCACATTATTTTGTACAAGTTCATTTACAGCCACTTTGTTTTTATCTAGCACATTACTCCTCTCACAGTTTTTGCAGCCATAAAGAAAAAAAACAAAACAAAGTTGTTAAGTACATATGCCTTCCCATTAGGATGATGAATAGAGTCGGTTGCTAAACAACAGCAAAAGAAATATTTGTATGACTGAAATCTGGAAATCTGTCGCATTAAATGCTGCGTCATTTTGAATGCATAAGACAAGAAAAGGCCAAGACTAAAAGGAGTGAAACATTTTAATTGACAAAAGAAAAGTGATGGTTTGAGTGGCACAGAGAGACGGAATGCAATGAAAAGATAAAACAGAAAGGATGGAAGATGGAGGTGGAGGGAGAAATGATGAGAGCTGAGAGAGGAAGAGAAATTACAATTGACGCAAACACAAAAGAATGCAGAAAAGATCTTAAACAAAGAAGCGAAAGGTAGATAATAATAATAATAATAATAATGAAGAAGAAGAAAGAAAATGAAAGAGGGGGAGAGAGAGAGAGAGAGAGAGAAAGAGAGAGAGAGAAGGGTGGCGAGGTTGATGAGAAGAGCACAGCCCACACAGAGGTGCAGTGATTCATGAGTCACATGGTTGAGGTGTGAGTCATACACCCTCTACTGCAGAACCCCCATCTTCTAACACACACACACACACACACACACACACACACACACACACACACTTTTCTTATATCCACATACTCAGCCACAGCCTCTGGCTAGAGTCCCTGTCAATTTCAGTAAAAGGAGTAGGTGATGTTCCCCATTTCAATAAATATTCACAAACAGAAACATCTCACAATGGCAGTTACATCTGAATGTGCATTATACAATTCACTGATGCACGAAAACACCAGAAGCCATTCTTCTTTTTCTAAATTCACTTTCCACACTCACACCCACACCCACACACACATACACAGCGAGCCACACACACACAGTAACTTTACAGGAAAAAGAAAATACGTTCTTAAATATCATGCATTGTACATTACTGTTGCAAGATTTTACTTCAAGCAACAATTTGGTCACTTTCTATTGATTCATTTATCAATAAACATTCATACTGGGCTGCTGGAGTGTTTGTTTTAAATGGAGTTAAAATGGTTTGATATGATGACCAAGATATACAATACTACTGCAGAATCTGAAAGAAACATGCAATGTCTAATCAAATATTGATTTCTTCCCACATTTGGCATGACTCAAAACCCATTGCTCCTGAACTAAAAAAAAGGAAACAATATAATTGGATAAACCCACTGAAAGGCTATATGTGCAGCCTCCAATGTGCTTTCAGCAGTACCATCCACCTCTGGCCTGGGGCAGATTCTTCGCTTCTTGTGATTACTGTGACCACATCTGAAGTCCTAAGAGAAAGCGGAAAATATGTACTTTGCATAGATAACCGTTTAAAGGTAAGCTGAGGTTATTGACATGGTGTGTCTATGTCTGTATGCATGGAAATAATGATGACATTCAGCAGCAGATGCTGTACCCAAGCGACAGTCCATATGGATAATATGGGAGGCTGTAAAAACATGGCATTAAAAATTCATAATGATGACTGTGAAGCATCCAGTCCACGTGAGGTGATGAAGCCGCAGCAAAGGGCGCAAGGACTTGGCAGAGTCTCAGCCCCAAGCAGAGCTGAAATCATGCCAGATCAGTGCAGATGTGCCTCATGCAGGGAATAATCAAAGGCAGGTTGCAAGAAAATGCACTTTCTGGAAAGTGACAGTGAAATTCTCAAAACTTGTGAGAACATATATCCTGAAAATAAAGGTACCAAAACAAGTTATTTGGAATGATGCAATAGACAGACCTCTTTTAGTTCCCTAATGGAACATTTAATTCCTCCCTTTAATAGATCATTCAAGAACCCAAAGTCAGTAATTTGAAAGGTTTTCCAGAGACTGGGGAACAATGGGAAATCGCAAACACCATATAACTAATACACAATGTAATTTTCCTGCATGTGGAAAATGTCTAAGACTTAATTCAATGTAGTTTTTGTTCTGACAGTACTTTGTGCCTTACCATGGTAACAGATGACAAGGGCCTTTTTAATATGTGTGTTAATTCACATTTACACTCTAGTAAAACAGGAAGGCCATATAATTAAGATGAACAGCATTTATATCTTTTTAACGAACTCAGAGTAAATTGCCAGTTTCCCCGTTTGTGTCAGATAAATCTTGTTCAGTGATTTTGTTACTTTACAGTATAGGACGTAAACGTGCTAACGTCTTAGTGCAAATACTACAGCAGACCTTCAGAGATCCTGTGGAGCTCATGCCTCAATGGGTCAGAGCTGTTACGGCAGCATGAGGAGGGATCTTCACAAAACTGAGCTTTTGAAAGTCCTTCAGGAAGCCTGGAGAACAATTCTTCAAGACTATATTTAAAAAAGTCTGGCAAAATATGAAGATATGAGGTGTGGTTCAAGACTTTTGCACAGCATTGTATATATTATCAAATATTATTTTACTGTCTTGTGTTTTTAGTTTCCCTTAAATGTTTTTATTGTACAATGACCTTGGTTTTGAGAGAGGTGCTATATAAAAAATTAGATCAGACATATTTTGCATGTTTTAAATATGTAGAAAATAAATAAATACATATGTAGACATCAGATATTATTTCAGATTTTTACAGTTGTCTATAAAACCAAACTGAAAAAAACATTGTTACATTTACAAAGTAAAAGAAAGTCATAGCAAGCATCTGAAGAATGCCTGTACATCTGGCTATTTTTATAGATAACAGACCCACAAGCAAGTCTATTTGACATAGTGTGTAATGATGGGTTCATGCAGTTTACAAAATGGTAACTTGTTGCTAAGCACTCATTACATGATGCTCACATCGGCATCACAGCTCCAGTGTAAAACTAATGAAGCAAATGTTGAGCTGTAGAGAAGTGGAGCTGCATTCTCTGGAGTGACTGAACATCACCCATTACCTTTGGGATAAGTTGGAGTGGTGTTTGTGGTCCAGAACTAATCAACTAACATCAGAACCTGATCTCATTAATGTTCTTGTGGCTGAATGCAGTCAAATCCTTACAGCAATGTTCCACTATCTAATGTAAACCCCCCAGAAGAGCAAAAGGGGGACAATTTCCCTATTAATACTTTTCACAAGAAACCTTAGATGAGCAGGTGTCCACAAACTTTTGAACACATAGGGTCAGTCTTTGACTACACTGCAGTGCTTAGTCTAAGATTAATACTTGTGGGACTAATTAATTTGTGGAACTAATAAAGGTGTATCTTATTTTGGTCTGATGCAGATGCTGACTTAAAAAGATGTGTTTTATAAAAGTTTATAAAATAATATATATATATAGGTTGCGTGGTTGGGTTTATTAGATATGTAGTTTTATTCTGGATCTGTAGTTTTATTCTGGATCAAGAAAACTTGACTTAACTGTACATGGCTTGGACAGAGTTTGAAGAATTGCCCTCACTTTAAAAAGATGATTTACACACACATTCACTGACCTACAAGCAGTGCACTAAGTGCACACTGACTAAAAGTCAACACCACTTTTCTCTTGGTGGATGTCATTTTCAAAATGAATACTGCTCTATCTGATGTCCTTGGTAGAGGGAATTGCAAAAAATATATGTGACTCAGCGGTGCCAAATAAGATGGCATCTATCTGTACGCCCACAGATTATTAACGAGAATCCTCTGACAGTGCATTACCACCAAAGGTTTAATACATTTTGTGGAGCAGTGACAGGGGAGAGCATTTACATTACTATTCGGAGGTGACTATGCTTATCTGTTTGTTCTTTTGGATGAAAATGTCAAGCCGGTATCTTTCTTTAATCAGTGGCATTACCACCAACAAGCCAAAAAAAGCAATCTACCAAAATAACCAATGAAGAAATTACTAACAGTGAATCATTAAATTCGTTATCATCCATATAAAAGAGCTCACCAATTTAATTACTTTTTTCCCCAAAAAAATCAATTAATCAATGTTAAGGTAAAAATGAAGTCTTTCAGGGTGTTTTGATGTTCTAGAGAATTGTTCACAGGGGTGGTAATAAGTCCCTCGTCTGGTAATAAGAACCAGACAAGCTGAATGTCTCAGCTGCTTTTACATCAAAATACTCTGAATGGCTTTGTTCATATCTCAACCTTCGAATTATGCCAACATTTTAAGACATTTCTACTAATGAATTACAAAGGCAGAGAGTATAAATCAACAATTAAAGCTTCAAAACATGCTCCATCATGAGTTTTGTTTGATGAAGTGGTGGACAGGGTCACAGTTTGTAACAATACATGTAGCATTTGTTAACATGATTTAACAAATGCTACATGTATTGGGACTTGGGCAGATTAACAGTCAGCCCATTAAATCTACTTACTTCTAAAAAGGCCACTCCAGAACCTTGATATGCTTCTTATGAAGCCAATCCTTGGTTATCCTGGCTGTGTGCTTCGGGTCATTGTCCTGTTGGAAGACCGCCACAACCCATCTTCAGTGCTCTGACTGAGGGAAGGAGGTTGTTGCTCAAAATCTCACAATACATGGCCCCATTCA
>JBBIGA010000011.1:12602642-12614188 GCA_037576975.1 Alestes dentex
TGTGAATTTCAGACCCCTCCATGATTTCTAAGAGGGAGAACTTGCAAAATCACAGGGTGTTCAAATACTTATGTTCCTAACTGTATGTCTGCTTGTGTTCATACATGTCAGTACAAACTTAGCCTGACTCTATAAGAAAACTTTAGAAAACCACCTGCAATGTCAAGATCAATAAAATGCAAACCCATTTTGTTTTGTTTAAAGTGGCAAGATAAGGATTAGGCTCTGAAGACCGTCATTACATACTGGCAGGGGTTAAACTGGGATTTGTTATGTTGGGGGGACTTGCGAGTTCAGGGTTACCATGGGTGTTTGAGTTGTGAATCTTCACCTTCTACATATAGGGCATATTACATATATGTGAAAATCCTACATGGATAATAGGGGTAACATATTTACATATGTATAATACACATGGAACATGTTACATATATATGCCATACATCATACATATGTACGACCCAACATCTTGGCATGCTGGGAGAAAGAAGTGTGTGTATGTGTCTGTGTGTGTAACAGAAAGATAAATGGATAAAAAGATCTAAAAATGGCATAAGGCAAAAAGCCAAAGAATAGTTAAAGTTCAGAAACACAATTAGATACATACCAACAGTACACACGTCTCCTAAGAGTGACAGAAGACACAAGTGATCAGGATCATGTGAAACTGCCTTTCCCTCCACTCTCCTTCGCTCCCTTATTCTTTGTCTTTCTTGTCGTGGTGATGCAGTCAGTTTCACTGCACCACTGTGACAAAAGACCGGTGACTCATCCACTTATATGCTCCATCCCTCTCTCTCTCCCTCTCCATCCCATTTTCTCAGTCACTAGCCTCTCGCCCTGCATATGTGCGTTCCTCTCCATTCTACACATGCAAACAACAAAGGCATTTTTATTTCCCCTTTAATGTATTTGCCCCTCTCTATAAAGATGCAAATAATATTCTAAACAGCCTCAAATGTTTTAAGAAGTGCCAGTTAATGCAATGTTCAGAGGAAAAATGCAGAGGAAAGAAATGCTCTATACAGGTCCAAATGTAGAATGAAATTGGGGTTTTTATTTCATTATATAAAATTACATTCACTCACAAACTGATTCGATTACCTGACGGCTATTTGACAGGTAGACATGCCCTCATGCTGAGTTACTTAATTGAGCTATTCCGCATCAAATCACCTGAATGAGCACAGGTTCGGCACCATCCGACATAGCTGAGGCCAGTGCATCGGAGGATACAATAAGATGTCAAAGTTGCTGTCGTGTCAAAAATGTCATTGGATACAAAGACAAGGTGGTGGAATAATTTGTTTTGGATTCATTTAGACTACTTAACACCAGTAGAACTCATAAGTCTTCTGCTGTTAAGACAACTGAAAGAAACCCCTGAACATCTGTTCATTTCTCTTAGCATCCAATTAACCTTCTTGCCAACAGGGTTCAAAGAGCACCTTTGGCATTGCGTATCTTCCTACGGACCAGCTCCAAAATACGGACAGATGGTGCAGCGTGATTTGACACCGAATGACTCAACAATGTAATATTAAAGAGAAAAAAAAAAAAACACAACTTTTCTCAAAACATTCTTTTATTTCACACAACACATTAAAAAGCATTTTTTAAAACTTCTTATCCAAACTACGTCATACGCAATGCCAAAACCCTCTTTCTTTGTTTTTCAAGGAGTTATTCAAATATTATTCCCTTTTTATTCCTCAACTACACATTTACAGTCAGAAACAGCTCTTTGGAAAGCAGGAAGTAGACAGAGACAAAACAGGAAAAGAGGTTCTGCGCCATTTTGTCGGTTGGATGTTGTTTTTTTCTGCCTTGTTTTTATATTAAGATACACATTCAGAGGCTTTTCGCAGATGTGGTCCATAGAACTGGAATAGAATGAATAGACCATATGCAACAGCCTATCCAACATTCTATTGACTCATAAAAGCCTATTCAACATTTCTCCTCTATTTCCTATGTCGGGAGCACACATCATACTTTATTTTTAAATCTGGCTCATCTGGAAAACTGCTTTAATGGAACACTAAGCAAGCAATCGGCTGAGAGGACAGGTAGTCCTTCCACTCACTACAAACACGCCCATACACAAGTGTGTACACTCAAACTCTCTCACACTTACACATGCATATGTGTGCGATCTCACACACACACACACACACACACACACACACACACCCCTTAATGTGTGGTCCTCTCTGGGGCTGCACAATACATATCACTGAATAATTGCTATCGCAATACCAGCCTTTGCAGTTCTGATGTTGAGAAGGCTGCAAGTTGCGAATGAGCCATTTTACTGGATGTTGTGAGTGTCCTAAACAATCTCAGGTCCCCCAGACAACTTTTCTGGGTGTTTTGACTAATCGAGACATTCACGAGATTCAACGAACATAAAAAAGCTAACAAAATAACGCAACCATGTAACCATATCACATTAAAGAGTTCAACAATGTGTCTTTAAGATATATAGTGAGGTACATTGCACTTACAATGTAGCAATATAACTGCAATATGGTATTTTCCCTGTACCGTGCAGCCCTAGTCTCTACACTGCAAAAGCAAGCAGTTCAAGCCTGAAAGTTCGTCCACTTAAAACTTTGCACGACATTTAAAAATAGACATGCATGAATGGTCATTGTCAATCTTTCCTGAGCAGCAAAAATATAGTCAAAGTATTTATGAATATATTAATTTGGGATTGCAGGAGTTCCTCATAGACCACAAACTGAGATTGTGCAACCATCTCACTTAGTGAACATAGTAAGGCTCCATGGGCTCCATTGTACAGTGTGTCTTAAGAAAGAAGGCTTTCTTCCTAGACATAGCTTAAAAGTACGAATATAATTTAGGGGCTGAAAAGAATTACAATCAAATGCTGAACTCAGTAGTATCAAAGTTGTCTACACACTTTCAAATCATCCCTCTGTCCATCTCCCATTCTTAACCCTCCCTCCCCTGACTCCTTTTAGTAAAGTCCATCCCTTCACCGCATATAGCAGTAGTACCTAAAGGTGTCCTAAAAGTGGAATGGATTCTATGCCAGCCCCATTTCTTCCAATACACTCCTTGGAGATTCATCTTCCTGAAATGGGCAAAAGTAGAAGGGTTTGAGAATTAGGTAATGAATACACATACGTTTGTGTGAATTTATATACTAAAAACAGCTTGCATTCATTTTTACATGATCTTTTTTACAATTTATTTGATATCCCATTTTCACCTTTTCATCCATTTAAATTAGTTGCACCCACCATATCTGATATGTTTAGACTGATATATGTAAGTGACTGCTGCTGGCATCTATGACATTTACTCTTTAATTACTTTAACAATGTTTACATACTTAATCTCTTATTGAATGCAAGTTATTTAATATTTCCATGTTATGGGCCTGTTACACAAAGTCTGTAGGATAGAATAAGGATGCGATAATTTATGAGAAATGAGGCATAATGATATTATTTTCACAAAAACACTCACCTCTTGCAGCAAGTCAGCCTGTTCAATAGCCTTGAGTACACTCTTTTTGGAAGTGTCCTGAATTTCTCCCCCCATCAGAAATTCATCCAAGATAAAGTAAGCCTTCTCGAAATTAAAAATGATGTCAAGCTCACACACCTAGATGAGTCAGACACAAATAGGGCAGACAAAAGAAACATTAGGAGATGCAATACCCAACGCCACATCACAGAACACAAAATTTACTTACATTCTTTACAAGCAAATGTTTCTTTGCATTGACAAAAAACATATAACACATGGAAATAAAACATATAAGGTAGAATGTTAATGGGTCATGGGAATCTAGGAAATTGATTTTAAAAAGAAACATGGAACTTGAAAGACTGCATGTCACTTTAGCCCCAAAAGGTAAAAAATAGGGGGTTTATATTATCTTCCATAATCAAATTCTTCTTACACCTGGAAACAAATTTATTTTGCTTTTGTGAGTTGTTGTGACATGAGGACTATCCTATCAGACATGGTTGCACAATCTATTGTGATGGAGCTGGAACTGGGTTCTACCTTCATAGTGGAACTAGGCGAAATGTCACTTTGTTTAGAAGACTCAAAAAAATCTTAAGCCTGACTGGGTGGTTTTTGCAGGCCTCCTCAGGATGAGCATGAGGGATCTATGTGAACATTATCTTTAATGACTGAACCTAACAATAACTTTGTTTATTTATGTTCGACTCAATCCAAGGTTAATATTGTTGGTTTGCTATGTAACAAAACATTTGTGCAAATGTAGACATTTTGGTATGGTTTTCCACTTTATTTTCTAGTGTTTCATTTTTTTTCTGCCTTATAGTCCTGTATTTCTGAAAAAAAACCAACATTTTGTTCCACATTTTACAGTCTTTCTTTGATAACTGTGACTTAAACTCCTCTCTTTTTACTTTATTATTTCACAGAGGTTAGGAATAGTTTTATTCCTCTCAGGTTCACTATTGTGAATTATGTCTAGAAATGATCTGTGACATTTATTCATGGTGCAGAAAAACATCAAGAGAAAAGATGTGTTGAAAAATGCATGGAAGTGGAAGAAATGATGGAATGAGGACAAGAATTAGAAATGTCTCAGAGATCGACACAAAGGGCAGATAGACTATGTGAAGGTGAGAAAGATGTATACAGTAAAAAGAAAAACGATAAATGCAGAACAGAAAATACCGGGAATTAGGGGAGACAAGAAGACAGAAAGAGTGAGAGAGAGTGCCAAAGACGGAGAAAAAACAGACGAGAGGTAAAAGAGGTAAAAATGAACAATGACTCACACTGCCAAAGTACTTATCCAGCAGCTCCACAAAGCGATGGATGACCTCTAGGGTAATCAGCTCATTGTCCTGCTCTTCAACTGCGCAGCAGAAATACAGACTGGCATACCTGCACACACACACAATCACAAACACACATGCACTCATGTGAGAAAGAACTGGGTAATGAATAATCAATGTGTCAGCACGCAATATCAAAGCAATCACGCCAACACAGATGCGGACTTTACAGCAAAAACACTCTTATCCATAGGTTATGTACACACTCACAAATATAAAACACATACACATCAGTATGCACGGGCATTATGTAACTGAATAGCAGCCTCAGAGAATGCTGATAACAGTAGGTATAAAGAGACTAAATCAATGTGTTCAACCTATCTGACCTTGCTCCTGCCCATTATCTCTCTGCTCTGATTAAGCTTTAACCCACAATACATAATAAAACTTGCTATATAAATCTATAGCAAAAACTTGTTTGCTATAGATTTGCATTCATTTAGTATTCCATGTCAGAAATCAAAAACGTCTGTCATAATGTTAAATTTAATTAAGCACAATTACTTTGAACCACCATACATTTAGGAGTATTTATGTGTGTTTGCAATGAGAAGTCTTTTCTGTGCGAGCCCTCTGGTGGTCAAAGCGCACATATGCATAAATGACCACTCCCACATGCCAGGACTACCTAGCAGATCATGATGCATCCTCTGTATGGGGGACCACAGGCCAAATCTATAGTACAAGCGTGGGGGAGAGAGATGATGTGTTTGTTTGCCTCAGACACACACACGCCCACACACTCACTCACTCTCTCACACACACACTCTCTCTCTCTCACACACACACACACACACCAAGAAGCCATTTTATTAGGTACTCCCACCTTGTATTTACATTATCCGTTTTATCAGCTTTATTTACCATTAAGTTGAACTTTGTAGATTCATTCTCAGCACAGCAATGATGCCGACACTGGTGGCATGTTAGTGTGGGTGTATGTGCATGTGTGCGTGCGTGTGTATGTGCTACACAGAGTAGATCACTCAGTGAGTAGGAGGTTTTAAACACTATGTACACTTCCTTTCCACTGTATTAGACACATCATACCTGTCAGTCCTCCTTACAGATGTAAAATTATGATATTTCTGATGCTGCAGAGCTTGTCATCCTCTAGTCTTTCATTAGCGGTCAGTGTCCAGACGCAGACCCGATTGGATATTTTTAGCTGGTGGGCTATTTTCAGCCCAGCAGTGACACTGAGGAGTTTAAAACTCAAGCAGCACTGCGGTGAGAGATCCACTCTGCACAGCATGCATGCACGCATGGATGCACACAAACAATGAGAATGATCCTGTGTACTGGTGGTCTTGTGGGGGTCTCGACCATTGATGAATGGGGTAAAGGGAATAAGCAAATAATGCAGAGAAGCTACTAAAAAAGGTGGGACTACAGGTTGTAACTGTAAACAACAAAGTGAAGCTGATAAAATTGACAATAAGTGGAGCTGATAAAATGAACAATGAGAGTAGATACAAGGTACATGTACCTACTGAAGTGTCTTACTGGTGTCTTTAACGAAACATTCTGAAAGTAATGCTAGAGAAACTTCTGAAGAGTTTCTGTGAATAGAAACACTAAATATCTTATTTCACAGATATCGCTAGCCAAAAACATGTAATTTTATACTAATTTTGCTCATAGCGTGTGCTATGAACAACATGCACAGCAATTCTGTCTACACTTTCAGTCATACCACATTAGGGATTGTAAGCAGAAGAGGATATGTATTATGATCTGAATTTTGAAATTATTGGTGTAAGCACCGTTTTGTTTATGAAAGTAAAAACGTCCTTTACTTTTCTGTCAAAAGTCAAAACTGCAGACACATGACAACGCAGAATGTAAATGAAATTCAAAGTATACATTTGAATAGTACAGCTTTATAAAAGCAATACTCCAGAGAACTAGAAGCCAGGGCTTTTGAGAGCGTGCGTATGTTCTGATGTGACAACCAAATCCACACTGGTGCACAGAATAAGTCATCAGTGACAACAATCTGATGTGCTAATTTGTGACATCTAAGGTCAACTCCTGTCACAGAGCCTGGGAGCAGTTTACACAAAGCAAACAGTTATACAATGAATGATTAATGTTTACACAGAGCAACAGGGTGAATGCATTAGAAAATTTGAGAACATGCGAGGGGTACACTTGCACATACCTGCACACGCACATACACTACGGGCAAGAAGTTTGGGCTCACACTCAGATTTTTTTAAATAAATGACACGCGGCTCTTTCAAAACTTTATTACATGAAAACATTACTTAAAACAAATGTGACTGACTAGTTTTGAAGTGTGATGTAACAATATACACTGTGTGTGTGATTTAATTGATGCAAAAGCTTGTGCACGAGATACAGCAAAATAATCACCCCTTGCCTTCATCACAGCAGCACAGGATCATAGAATCTCTCCCAGCAATTTTTGGAAATCACTTGCATCCAAACGCTCCCAGCACGTTTTAGAGCAAACGGTTCTGTCTCATTTGCTCAATGCTCATTTTGAACATGTCGATTCAGCTTTTCCCATGCCAAACTGGGAGGCCAAGACATAATTCTCAAAACTTTTCGCTTTTCTGAGGACTGGACATGATTTTGGCACAATTGTGAAGAAGGTTTGGGATCATTATTCTGTTGAAGAATGCAATTTTGTCATGTCGGCATTATGTAATGTCGAATAACTGAGTGATACTTTTCTTTTCATGACCCAACACGAGGTGAACGTCAATGCACTAATAACTGTCATATGTCTGCACAACTAGTAGTTTAAACCATTTTGGCTAAATAATTTGTTACTACAATACTGAAAATCAGTCATTTATATTTATTTTAATTATTTATAACGTTTTCTTGCAAAAAATTGTGAAGAAGCAGCATTACATTTATGTTTTTAAAAATCTGACAGTGGCCCAAACTTCTGCACTGCAATGCGCATTCAAGAATATCACTACCTGCAGTTGGTAAACCTTTTAGAGAAGTATGCCTGAAAGAGGTGCATGTGTTTATTGTGTTGGCATGAGAAAATAATCAAGTGTAATTACTGACAATTATTATTAATAACTCAATCACTTGTGTGCATGACACTCAAACTTGGGCAGCACGTCTAAAATGCCACCGCCTACTCTTACGTAGTAACTATCCAAAAGAGCGCAAGGTGCCAGAAATTTTTGTAAATAACCACTGCAGATATAAATTTACACTGGAACATTTCATGCATTCTGTGTTACTTATCAAATGAGGCAAAACAGTAAATACTAAATATAACCTATAAAACAAATCGGCTGAAGTCAGCTCAATTTAAATTAAAATGCCTGGTACACAGACACACCCCAGCTTTTATTTCATTTGTTTCAAGCATATGGTTTATCCATTCAAATCAACTTTAAACAATGTTGTAAAAGGGCATGATTGGAAATGAGCTCCTTTGTATGAACTGATGTGTCATCCCTAGGAATCCTATACATTTATGTGCTCCTCACCTCTTATACACTATCTTTAGATCCCTCCACTCCAGGAAACTGCACATTTTGGGTTTTCTGGCCAGCACCACTTGCATGAGCTCTCGCACCATTTTCTTCTTGTCACGCTCTGCTGTGGCTGTGTACCACTTCTGCAGCCGCAGCTTCCCCTGCCGGCTAAACAGCAGCATAAAACGCATCTACACACAGACAAACAGGGAGGGAGAAGGGGAGAGAGAGGGAAAGAAATGGAAGAATTGTTTAGTATAAAACTGCATTACAAGTAATGAATAATAATAATCATAGAGCCACATGAAGCTTCTGTGACGACATCTGGTTTAAGTTATCTCTAACAACAAAAATCAGCCTATTGTTGCACAGATTTGGGGACCAATTTATGTCATTGAAGCACAATAGAAGAATCCAATACCTTTTTCAGGAAACCTGCAAATAAGAAGGTCAGCTTTAGCTGATACAAATCTTTTATCTCCTCCACAGCTCAATTTCATCATTCATCGCTTATCATTTCAGCATGAGCATAAGCTAGGCCTATACATTTCACATCTGTTAAATATTTAAGAGTACAGTTAGAGAGTACTGCATTGCTCCCTGTGGCCTTGGCCTACATACACCATTCTTCATTGAGCCCACTCCATCCAAGAGCTGAATACAACTAGTAGGTTAGCCTGTATGGGGTTCGTACAGTTGCCTGCTGCAATACAAGAGCAATGTCTTCCAGCTACCTTTCAGGCAAGTCCCAAATCTGCAAGTAGGCAGTAAAATCAATATGACCAAAACGTGCTTCATAATAAATCTTTTGGTGCATGATAAGTAAATTAGAACATTATAGAACTAGACATGCACTGTGCAATTACAAAACAAATTTAAATAATTATTTGCCGATTGTTAGAGGGCATCAGTATGAAAAACAAGTACGGATATTTGGTAAATGTGTATTTTTGAGGTCATCCACAACATTTTAGATTTTTTTGCACACTGTTTTGATAAACATTGTTTGAACATATAAATAACCTGGCTGCATTAACTTTTAGTTATATCCATGAATTTCATACATGGATATTTCTGCTGCCAATTACTCAGAGCTAACGGAATAAACAATACACCTCTTTGTGTGTGCTAGTAGCACATGAAAATACTAAAATACTACACCATGTGATCACAACTTGTGCACCGCGCACACACAAAGCCTCATTCACTGATCATCCAGAAATGTCCAATAACTACAACACATAATAGTCTGTTGCACATACAAGAAAGTCCCAAAAAATCAAAAACTTTGTGACCACATGTAAATGTATCTAAAAAATGTGCTACTAAATCAAATTCAGTATGACAATATCACTAGGATGCCAGGTTGGATATACTTGAATCAATGCTCTTTGAACATATGAGTTATTTTATAGATAAAAACAGCCCTCAGGAGGCACAACAGTCAATGACTTATAGGTTATGACCTTCAGTGCCTGAGAGCCATAACAATTTTTTTTGTGTTGCTACTAGGCCTCATCAATGCTGGAAAGAGACTGAAAAACTCCTTTATCACACTAAAAGTTGTCTAAAACATACAAGCTTGTTCACTTATATTGACGCTAAATAACATATTATTAGACTGAACTATTTAATCAGTACTAATATCGAAAATGTCATTTAATCTATCACCACACGTCCCTAGCCTGGCGTGATGAGGCGTGCAAGAGAAAGATTAATTGAGGCCATGGACAAAAATAGCACCCTCCTAAGAGGGAAAGGCTACCTTCTGCTCATCTGTGCCAAAAAAATGCACTTGTTCTTATTTTAGATTTATATTTAGTAGCCTTTAAAAGCAGCATGTCAGCTATAAAAAAGACACACACACATATGCACAGACACAGATCACAAATCACAACTAGGAAATGCTAGCAAAATTGATTTATGGCACATAATTGGGTTGACTGTTTATTGTGATCAGTGAACACTCTTTCCTTATAAAAGTTAGTCTCAAAATAACATGCAAAAGCGAAAACATCACCTAAACATCAGCTGGGCTGCTACTGTTAATACATCAAACACAAAATCTACAGTACAAACATAGCCAGAGCACAGCTAATCTAGTCACTTTACTTACAAAGATGAATGTTCTCTGCTGTTTTTGTATGTCTATTTTCACAAAAAAAAACAAAAAAAAAAAACAAAGAGGAAGAGAATTTATATTGTAGCAAAAGACACAGTGTATAATATTCAGGTCTATGCAGCGCACACTGTTACTGTCACAATAGTGATGCTGTTTTTGACCCCTGAACAATATTTAAAAATATATATATTTTTTTAAATATAATATAAACACCGGTTTGCAATGTTACCTTAAATGCTCTCAGAACTTTGGAACACAAAGTGCTTTCCAACTTTTATCAGAAATTCAGTTCTTCATGGTTACAAAAATGACTAACAGACCCAACTTAAATCTTATCTTCTTCAACAACACTTCCTTACTGGTAAAATTTGTGAAACACAGGAAGTCCACACATAACATGCCCTGGAAACTGTTAACACCAAAGCCATAAGTCTTGGTTCATGGAATACATGTAAACTGTAATTAAATTATGAACCTTTTTTTCTCAACCCACTTAGACTCCTTTGCATGATGTCCAATGAAAGAAATCTAAAAGCTGCATTTTTCATTTGATGGCCTGTATTGCCATAAATTAATGTTTTCCCAGAACCTCTGGAAAACTTTCACCTCAAAGAGTTCCTGCAACAGCACAATGTATTAGTTTTATAATCACAATATCCATTAAGAAATAGTCATAACCTGTCTGACTGACCAAGACACCAAAGTATTTTGTCCTTTGTGAAGGCACAACTAGTTGCAAAGCAGCAACAAAATCATATGTTAAATTCACATGGCTTCTATGATCATTATAATTTATTATTTATTTACTATTAATACTATAATTAATATCTGTAACTGTTTTATAACAAACAGTCCTACATTTTATAATGACTTTATGGCTTACTTTTTCAGTATCATTTCTTGTATGTATGTATGTATGTACGTATAATATATATATATATATATATAAATATATAATACACACACACACACGAAATCATACAGTTTTTGTCTATGGTCCTAGACCATTGGTTGAAAGAAGTGCACTCATGCCTGATACTGAAAAAGCAAACTGTATTGTTTCATCTCTCTCTCCCACATATATGTGTGTGT
>JBBIGA010000011.1:12615059-12628163 GCA_037576975.1 Alestes dentex
TATATACATACAGATACACACATACCACCTGTATGATGTGTATATATATTTGCATACACATATATATTATATTAAACTGAAAGAAGGAAAGAGAAAAACAGAAAATAAATGGCTCTTCCCTGAAGAGTGAATTACACTCTGTAACCTGTGGGCTTTCAAGGCTGAACACAGATGAGACAATCATTTCCGGTATTTTGTTCATGTACAACTAAAAAGCACAAACAAGTACAGTGTTTAACTTTTTAAAGTACATCATTTGAGTGTATGCTGGCAGTAGAACGTTGCAGAGAAACCTGGTTTAAAATAAGTGTTTAAAAGTTAGGGAACTGGTGGGTTTTCCCTAGCTAGCTGGCTGGCTGGCTGGCTGGCTGGCTGGAACAGTTGGTCGACACATTCGACACAGACCAAACAAACAGGTTTCTCAAGTACAGGTAGAATAGAATTAGTCAGATAAATATTTTACAGCAGTAGAAAACGACTAAACAGCCTCAGGCTTAGTCAGGGTTTAATTTTTTCCTATACAATCTGAACTAGCTAGTGTTAGCTATAGCCGGCTGTCTTGCTTTAGCTCCTCCGCTAGCGTAGACTGGTAAAGTCTGAGTTAGGTACTGGGCTAGAGGTGAAACTTACCATTTTGTCGGCTTCTCCAGAGCGTCCTAGAGATTAAAATGTATTAGGGAGCCTTTTTGTCATGAGAAACGCTAAGCACTACTGGTTCATGTCTGTAAGAGAGCTGGCGGCTCGGTGGGTTTGACAGACCCACTGAGGCAGGCAGGGAGTTCAACGTCAGAGCCCACAGCGAGCATGCGCACTGCGGAGTCGACGCTGAAACAGTTCAACAGCTACTGTTTTTGAGGCAAAAATTCCAGCCATGGCTTTGAGTCTTGGAAAACAAATTTTTTGTTTGCTATTACGATTGCTTTAACCCCAATTCAGTGCCCGATATATAGTTTATTTTTCTTGTTTTTTGTCTTAATTTTGGGGTCTTTTTTTCACAGCCAGCGTTCACAGTGCTCAGATTTCGTTGCCATGACGAAGAACGATTCCGGTTGCCATAGCAACGAAGCTAGTACTGAGCAGATCTGGGATCATCTGTGTGAGGCGAAAAAAACCCCACACCAGTATGAAGTGCATGTTAAGATTTATTATAAACGTATATCGTGAAATTTTGCCTAGTGGTTAGGGTGTTACCCCTGTTATCAGAAGATTGTGGGTTTGAATCCCAGGACTGCCACTGGCATCACTGGGGTACCCTTGAGTAGGGTACCGTCCCCACACACTACTCCCCGGGCGCTGTGTTCCTGACTGCTTCACTTGAAGAATGGGTTAAATACGGAGCATAACTTCATGCTATTCACACTGTGTACTGAGCTGTGGTGTGTTCACGTATGACAATTGGACACTTTTCTAAAATTAAGCTATAACTGGAATAAAAGTTTTACATTGTGTTAAGGTTCTTTAAACATTGAAAGTGTACTTTGCACTCCTGTACTTCTCTCCCTCTCTCTCTCTCTCTCTCTCTCTCTCTCTCTCTCGATGTAAATCTAAGGACACCAGGTGTCGCCACTTCCAAATAAACGCCACAAAAAGTTCTTTAATCAAAAAAAAACTTTATTTCTATGTGCAAGTGCGTCATCTTCATGTAAATAAATCCTTCAGTATAAATATATAAAAATATAAAATACAACTTCAGACAAAAAAAGGAACACTGAATGAAATATGCAAAATAAAAAAATATCAAAATATTATCCATCAAAGTTCATACATCTTGTCCCTGCAGGAAGGAGAAATGTTCATCTTTCTTTTTATAAATGGTCCACAAAATTGACTTTTGTTTTAGCTTACGTTCATTCACTCTCTGGATTGCAAGGATTATGTCTTTTAAAAAGGCATTCAAAAGCATTAAAATGTGACCTTAATCCCAAATCACAGTGAGATTTGCTGGCTTTTGACCCACAGTGGTGTTTTTCTTCATCTTTCATCTTTGTCCATCTTTTTAAACAGTTTATGATTTCCTCAACCACATGTGTTGTTTGTACATTCCTTATTTATGGCAGATTTCCAGTAACCATAAGACTTGAAACACATCACTTACGGATTACATACATTTAGGCAAGCTTCTGCATATTGACATGTGTGCTTTCAGATTTAGGTTCCAGGGTACACTTTCTTGTGGTATCATCTTGATCTTGTCCCCAAACCTGCATTGATTCAGTAGTAAGTTGTGCGGCAGTGGACACTGTCGATACGTTGGTAAGTCTTTGTGCTCTCAATTTAGACAAAGCACTAGGATGCTAGTGTTTCTGAAGCTGGTTGATTTGACCCACAAAGAGCACAGAGCCTGTGGAATTAAATTGAGAAATCAATATGACTGCAAAAATATTTCTTTATGTACAGTTCACTGTCGGAAACTTGCTGGCAGCAAAACTGACCTGTTGGCTTGTGTTGGATAAGAAAGAGGAACGGACGGTCCATAATATGCTCCTCTATGGCCATACGAGAGTAGATGATGGCAGCTATAGAAACACAAACATCATTTATTCTCAGTAGCTATATTTATAAAGGAATTTTGCACTGGTTAAAGCCTAGTCCTGGACTACATTTTCCTTTCAGAATCTCCATTCAGAATACTCTGTTGTCCAGGTCTAGTCTTAATCCCTGTCAGGGAAACTGTTCAGTTTCTCTTTTCTTTGGTGGTATTTTTTGGTGGGAGCAGACTGTACCTGTTGCAGAGGAGCCCTGGGTTCCCTCTTCATCCACTTCTAACTTTACTCTTTGTAGAATGTCTGACACACTCAATGTTTCTTCAGCTAAGGAGCAAAAAGAGTGCATATTGAATTTATTAGATACATTCTAAATATTCACATACCCACACTTTACCCAAGCATGATATATACTCATAAAAATAAAGATGATACAAAAGGTTCTTTAAAATGATGCCATATAAGAGCCGCTTTTGGTTCCCTAAAAATTCCTTAAATGGATGGTCCTTTAAAATCTCATTTAAAACCACTCCATTAAAAGCTTTAGGAAGCCAAATGTGGATCTTCTTTTAGGCCTCTTTTAAAAAAAGAATGTATAGTTAACTATACTTACTAGTGATGCGAGAGAAATCAGCCTTGGTCTGGCTGAAGAGGTCTCCGAGACCCAGTTTGCTCAGTGTGGACTTCAGATCAACTTCTGCGTCAATGGAAAACCTGGACATAACATTGATAAAGATGCCTGCATTAGACTCACACAGTCAAAATCCTTCCATTTTAAAGCAGTATGATCTGGTCTTTCTCATATATACCTGGGTAGCACCAGCTGGCGGTTAACATTCTTCATCTGCTTATTCCACTCCTGGACTTTTTTGCTGCTCAGCTCCTTGATCAGAGCAGACAGAGGCATATCCCTTTCAAACGCTGACACCAAGAGCATGCTCAGTGAGTCCCCTTCATATGGCACCTCAATGACATCGTAGTCAACACCTTCTTCCGAAATAAACTCACCTGGATGGAGAGAAATGTGTAAGTGGTATTAAGAACACTAGCTTTTCTTAAACAGCTTTCATTCATCCATCCCAACATTCCATTAATGGGCCAAACTGATCCAAAAATGCTGTCAACAATGTGGATGCTGATTTTATGAAGCAAAACATTCTAGCAACCAGTAATTTCCACGGACATAAATTAATGTAGTCTAAAATCCAATAGTTAGACTCCAATAGTCTTAGTTAATCAGTGACTGATGTGGTTGCCATATTCCTAAAATTTTGAGAAACAGCAAAAATACATAAATGACGGAGGCTTTGTTCTAACAGCATTGTTATTAGACATTTAGGGACACTGTCTGTGCTGATAAATCCATGAAACAATAATTATGCTTTATGTTGGTCAAACAATGTAACAGTCAGGTTCTTATAATCTGTAATACACACCATAGTTGAATTTCTGGATTATTCTCATCATTGGCACTGGCACTGCACTGTGATTAGAGCCGTAGAAGACCATCTCCATTGTCATCTTGGGGTCGAAGGGTGTCTTCCAAAGGCTGTGGAAGTGGAGGGCATTCAACAGCACCAGACGTGTCTCCTCACTGAACACTCCAGAGGGCAGGAAGTTTGGAATCATGCCTGAATGGAGGGGCGGGAGTGGAGAGGGTGGAGTTCAGGCAATGTCTTGTCAATGTAGTACAATTGCACACGTACACAGTACACTATCATTCACACTGAGTCTTACAGTCATAAAAACATCAGAACATCCTGATCGTTATCCAGAAGTACAGTTTGTCCTCATACAATGACAAATAACAAATCTAACCTCTTTTAAAGATCACCCCCATGTTATTAGCTTTAATGTATGGCTATAAAATGAAGCTTTAATTGGAATATATTTTTTACATTATGTGTACTTCACACTTGCATGTTCTTAAAGAACAGACTTGCATGTTCTCTCTCTCTCTCTCTCTCTCTCTCTCTCTCTCTCTCTCTCTCTCTCTCTCTCTCTCTCTCTCTCACACACACACACACACACACACACACACAGAACACACCTGCAGTTCGGTCAGATGTCCAGGAGTTGATGACCTGCCGGGCAGTCTCTGGCTTGCTGAAGTCGACCTGGTGAGGGATGCTCTGAAAGGCTTTTGTAAGGCTGCGTCGGAAACCCTTCTCCAGGACAACCTTTCTGTCAACCATCACACCAGTAGCCACCTCCACTCCATGTTCACTGGCGAGGTCCCTCTGGAGAAACCTCTGCTGTCGTGGCATTCCACGTTCTAGAATTAGAGGTGTGGAAAGTTAAAGAAAGGCATGAAATTGTTCCCATGCAATATCTTTAAAGTGACCATGCTATAATGTGTTGTATCTATTCTTACCTTGCAGAGAGTAGCCCATGTGGGATTTGAGGGTCTCCAAGGTGCTGCCATAAGCTCCCAGCTGGACCATTCCCATCACTGAGGAGATGCCATAGGGCGACATGGCGAAGTTTTGGCCTGGGTGGTTAAGGGCAGCTTCTGAAAACACCCGCAGCCCAAAATCTGTCTGCTGCTTCTGCAGTAAGTTACCCAGAGCTGACCCATAAAAGGCCAGGGTCAAGAATACACAGAGGGTCTGCATTCTGTATTAGGAGAGAAAGAATCGGAAAAGTTTAAATATGAATGTTTACTGTCCACTGTACATGTAACTTACCTAAATAGTAAATAAATAATGAATGAATGAAGAGGGCTTATTGAAAACATTGCCCCGAGCTATATTTAAATCAGCAGTGTAACCCACATGGTTAATGTGGTATTTAAACCCTAACTTCAGAATACACTGTTCTAAGATATTTTTGTGCTGTTAAGCTCTCTGACAAATAAATAAAACATTTAAAAAGCATCTGAAACCATTGGGTCCTGCAAAAACACTATGTGTGTGGATGTGTTTTAGAGGCACTAGAAGGTCTCCTCAGTGCGCTATGTTACCCGTACACCCAGTGTAAATACAGTGGCATACCATTCCTGTTTGCTCTCCTTGACTCACCTTTCCATCTCTCAAAGGGTCTATTCACAAACGTTTCTAAAATGAAGTGGGCTAGTTATAAGGGCAGTTCTTACAAACGCCAAGGTCCATAAGAAACTACTTTTATGTGCTGGAGTGCACTAAGCCTGTGACTTTCATAAGTAGAAACAATTCACCTTCTGTAAACTTAATAAATTAGACAGTTCCCTTGTATTACACGTTTAGTATATGTGCTGCCTTAGCAAACACATTATCCTATATTAGACAATCCGTTACTGAAACTTCAGACAGAAGTGGCATTCTGTAAGCCAAGTCCCGCTTTTTGCATTACCAGACATTTCAATTCATTTCAGAACATTAACTGTCAGTACAGTTAGCGGGCAGACCAGCTGAGAAAGCAATATTGCATAGGGCTTTTCGTTATAGTTACAAGCTAAAGTATTGAACATGCAGCCCTAGTTGTAAAAGCACTAAAAGAACTAAGCACAAAAATGCAATGTATGTCTAAAAACACAAAGCAAATATAACCCATACCTGAAAGCAGTAGGCTTGTATGGTTTAGGCCTGTAGAGGTTCCTTTTTGTAGAGCATACCAAGCATGGACTGAGAGTGTCTGTGCAATGTGCTGCTTTTTAAACAGTTCAGAACACCTCCCCCCTAAAAAACGGAAGTATGAAGTCATCTGTCTGCTTTTCCAGGCTGAGCCACCTCTCCTCCCGCCCTTCACTCTCTTTCACCCAGACACACGCACACACACACGATTTTCCTTCTTCTTTTACCGGCTTTAGGAACATCAAGTCATGTTGTTCACCCCAGGGAACTCTTGCTGCTGACTTTGACGGGATTTGGCAGCAACGCAGAAACAGTGAACCTTCCAAAAGCATTCCCTAATTTTATTACTAACCCACTCACTCGTACACCCACTCGCTGTGTTACATTACACACTCATAGGCCTTATATTCCTTTGCCAGACTGGTGAAAGTAATACAAATGCTTTCATGTATAATTAAAATGTCTTTTTAAAAGATTTTTTAAATACTCAGAATAGAGTAATATGTTGTAAATATTCAAAATATGATATTACATTATTTATTTATATTATTCATGACATATATGTATAAAATGAATAATTCAATTTCCAAACAATATACATGAAAAAGTTCATCTTGCCCTTAGAGTTAACTTACAGATCTCAAACACAAGCCACCTCACTCAACAAAGTTAATATACAGACCTTTAGAGTTAACATACAGACCATTGGATTTATTATACCCTGTAACCTGTACAACCATGCAATAGCTGTGACTAAACCAGCAAACAAAATCCTTTTTACTTATGTGGTCCAATTAAGAACATCAGTTAACATCTAGCTAAACCCTCTGGTGAATGTGACACATCACACTGCCATATTTGGTACTACAGAGCCAGCATTCCACGGCACATGCTCATGGACAGATCCCGCATGCTCCAGGTTCTACAGATGACTGAGCGTCTGGAGACAGACAGACTAGGAGAGAAAGGAGAAAGACTGTTTTTTACAGTTTTACCAAGCGTCTATGATGCGATGATATGGCACTGACTCAAAATTCATCTCTGCACCTGGAAATTCAGGGACAAAATAAGAATGAATGGATGACAGATTTGGTCTCTACACTCTTGAAAATAAAAGAGCCAAAAGAGGTTTGTTGAAGAAATGATACAAAAGAACCACACTGGTTCCTTGAAGAACTTTTCTTGGTTCTTTAAGGAGTGTAACTGAGACAAATATGAAGAACATTTTGTCAAAGTTTCAAACAGTTAGAAATGTCTTAACTTTGGTAGACAGTTCTATGGAAAGAAAAAGCTTTAAAAAAAAAGTTATTCACAGTCACATTAATAAAAATGTTTTTTGTTTTTTTTTGAAGAACAGTTCACTGAAAGGTTCTTTGGGGAACCTAAAATGGGTCCTCTATGGTATCAGTCCAAAGAATGCCCTGTATCACCTTCATGACTAGGAGCATAGAAGAGCTCAGTGATACACTGTAGCATCAGAACAGAAGAGATATTACGACTATACTGTTTAGACATAGAGGATGAGTAATTTATAAAAAGGGGGAAAAACCACACGTTTCAACGTTTTATACTTCTATTGGAATCTCTAGTCACAATATCTTGCCAACATTATGACACTGATGAGACATTTTACCAAGACCAAACACTCAAGTGACAAAACACACAGGAAACAAAATTCCGTATGATGTAATGGTGGTGGTGTTTCATTAGCCTCTAATCATTTGGCGGTTTTTATGTCTTCATATTATTTTTTTTGCCAAATACCATAAAATACCTTTGAAAGTGATTATCTATAGGCTACCTTATCATACACAACATCTATGGACCTCATATCAGTTCATTATGTTCACTTCTCATGCATGACTTCATTGAGCTTCTTTTAGCCTCTGTACACATCCTTACTTCCCAACTCCCCCACAAAACTTAATACATTCCATACTGAGGGGTGAATGGAAAATGTGGGACTGCACATTCAGACCCCAGTGGGAACACCCACCTGATTCACATCTCAGATGAACATGGGAACTCACTCTGGTTTGAGGAGGACTCATTGTAACTGTGGCAACCAACCAAGAGTGTTTTGGAAAGTCCATTAAACCAAACCACAATTTGGGTCCAACACAAAGCTTTTATGTAACATGCAGGTTTGAATTTAGAAGTTATTTAGTTGAATGAAAGTAAGTAGCACCTACTAAGAAAATACACTCTCACAAACACACTATAGCCTATGGCACAACGGCTCTCTTAGTAGAGAAGCCTTTTTACATCATGTCAAGCAAAGCTTTTTTTAATGCTTCTTAAGAACTCCTGATTCATTTAGACTTTCATATGTTAGACAGTTGCAGAAGTCATTTTTTAAAGAAAATGGAAGTGAGTAGCATCTACCAAGAAAATGCACTGTATTATATACACTGTAGCCTGTAGCACAATGGCTCTCTTACTAGTGAAGATTTTTCATGTCATATCAAGTAAACTTTGTGTTTAATGCTTCCTCAAAACTCCTGATTCATTTAGACCTAAAGATGAATCAATCACTGTGTTCCCTTGAGCAACCCACCTGCATCAGACAGGGCCACCAGTTCTTCACCAGTTTAAGGATTCTTCACAAAAGTGAAGAACCTTCACAAAATGTTTTTTCACACTTTTAAGAAAGACCCATTGAAAGGATCCATTTGGGGAATCAAAATAGTTCTTCTATGGCATCTCAAAGGGATTGTGTTATGAGTGTGTAAAGGTACAAAATTAAATTGTACATGTATGTTCCCTAACTAAAAGCACACACTTGCTTGGACACCCCAGTGACAGTGTTCATACCCAAAACTGTGCTATTTAGTCATTTTTATTAGTGTTAGCCTCTGATATCAGTGTTTGCATATTTTAAAATGAGTGTCTAAATATTTAATTAGCATATTTATCTCATCAGTTAAATATATGGATGTTTTTCTTTCTAGTCTAAGCTCCCAATTAACCATTGCCTTTGACAAATATAGGAGGGGGGGACAAGCCCCCGCCCTCCACTTTTTAAAAATCATGCGTTTCATGCTCCCCACTTTTTGTTTCTCGGACAACGGCCGAGACTCTGCACATGCACAACCAACACCACCACCACCTCAACGTAGACGGATGCGTCTCCCCCACATTAAAAATGCTTCTGGCGTCCCTGCTATAGCAGAATTTCACTCTTTCTAGTAAATATTTTTCATATCCTATTAAGTAAACCTTGTTGTTAATGCTTCCTAAAAACTCCTGATTCATTAGACCTAAATGTGAATCAACCACCATGTTCCCTTGAGCAACCCACATGTCTCAGACATGCCCAGACAGAAAGATGAGTTCTGCACAAAGTTATGCAATACTCTAATCTACACAGTATTAAAACTATAAACCAAACAAAGTCTTTAACAAAATAAAGCAGTAACAGCTTTTTCACATTACTAGTCAAATCAGAGAAGACTAATCAGGTTTTAATACTCAAACATGAACTTTATGGGCCCCATAAAGGCAACTGCAACATTTTCTACAGATTCTATGGATGTATAATAAGCAACTCAGTCTTGATTAAATATGTCATCATTAACAGGGTTAAATACTAGATGAGGCATGAACTTGCAGTGTACTGGAAGTTCATGCAAGAAACTGGCTGAAAGGGATGAAAGGCCAAGGCTGGCTCTGCTTTCAGTGTAAGAAGGTCATTTTGGTATGATCAGCATGTTATTTATAAATGTGAACTTGCCAAGATGTCTTCTATAGCATAAATAGTTAAACTTTGTCTCCCTGAATGGAAAGAAAAAATGATTCTCAATTTAGTTCTGCTATATTTTGTTGTCATGGAAAACACAAACAGCCTAAACAATAAACTTTTGTTATTGTTATCAGCCATGACTAATAAATAATAAGCTCTAAATAGCCAAGTGGTGGGCGAAAGACACCAGATGTTGGAACAGTGTCATGTGTGGGGGTAAAAGAGGCGGGGTGGGAAAATGAAGAGAGAATGCGGACAAGAGAATTAAATGAAGAGATACGTGCAGGTTTCAGACAACATCAGCATATGAAGTATTCAGTGCTCAGTACTTCAGTTTGTACTGAATTAAATTAACATTTGTTTTTTTCCCCTAGAATCTGTATGGAGTTCTGCAATTTTTCAACACAATTTACATTATGTTTGGTGTAATGCATTAAAGACATTTTCCTGTGTACTTATGTATAATGCTCATAATGATGGTTTGCTTATAGAAATTAAATATTTTTTAGAAAAAAAATCTTCATAGACTGATACCTTCAATGTATAATAGATTCCCAGAGGTAGAACTGCAACTAGCTGGAGTGCATTGTAAAACAATGTCACACAGAAAACCTTCGTACTGATCAAGATGAGCAGAATGAAGACTGTGACTGATTGAGAAATGAAAGGGAAATGGCTGAGCAGAGAGAAAGCAGAAGCAGGGCGAGTGAGAGTGTGCGAGTGAGAGGTCGGGGACTCCCTCATTTGCGTGAGGGAACCCCTGCACTCCCTCTGACCTGAGTAGTGAACGTGAAAAAAGAAGAGCAACCACGTCATCTGATTACGAGGCTGCTCTTCCACTTTTGCTGACCCCGCAACATAAACATCATAAACAAAACTGAAAGGTCATTTGTTTTTCTATTTAATGGTTGATCAAAATGCTGTAAATCTGAACCAGTTCTTCACTGTGTACTCTGACTTGGCTTTGAGAGTAAACAGCCACAGATGCTAAACTAATCATAATTTGAAAATTGCTTATTTTTAACATCCAGAGCAAAGACAAAATGGTAAAGTAGGCTTTTTTTTGTAGATAAGAAAAAAAAAAAAATTCACCCTTTTGCACATTACAGCTACTAGACCTTTAGCCTCAGGAAAGGTATTATACATTATAGAATATGTATAATAGTTATCATACATCATGAAATTTGTTTAACAAATAATAAGAATTTGATTGAATTATTGTAATCACAATAAACTATTCTTTCCAGAACTGAATGTAGTCGGTTAACGGTAAGAAATGTAATATTCTTTCATAAACAGCCATTTTTTTAAATCACTGCATTCATACAGAATTCAGTTGATTGAATCTCTTAAATGTCCACATTAAGTGTTTCACAAAGGCTTCAGAAGTGGTACAATCAAGTTTAGAACTGTAATAGTCTGTTATAATAAAAGTATTTCTTAACTTCATTATTGCATCTCCAGAGACACAATTTGTTGCTTCTAGTCGGCAGCAATGGGGTAAACACCGTCACTTTACATTTAGTTTGATGTTATCTTTGAAGACACAATAGAACTAAGCACATCAATGAAATGCACTCTAGCTGCTCTTAGTAATTTAAATGCTATTTCAGAACAATGATTCTGCAGTCTTTCAATGTCTAATCACATTTGACCTGTGAATGTATTGCCAAACAGCCTTAAGAACAGGATGTGACCAATGGAGTGTCAATGGGGTGAAAGGGGAACAAACATTTCCTGTGGACTACCCTCAGGGGCAAAGAATAACAACAAATGAGAGTGTCTTTAAGAACACATGGATGGAAAAGTATACAAAAAGCGAAACAGATTACCATTACAGCACATACCATGGTATGTCATACACATCTAACGTCCTCAGCCAGACACAAGCATAAAGGAAGTGCGGATCATTTTCAAAGCCAGACAGTGGCTGGTGACTAGCATGAATGGAGTGTTTTGACTTTAATTTTCACAGGTCAAGAATTTCAGCTATTTGGCAAGGCAATCATGGGCATTTATTTACGTGCAGAAAAATATTTTTTCTTTAGCTGAACATAAAAGCTGGTGGGGGGGAGACAAGTGAAGCAGTGGGCTGCCACCAACTAGGGGAGCCAAGGGAGCAGTGCATGCTCAAGGGTACCTAGCAATCCTGGGATTTGATCCCATAACCTTCTGAATGCAGAAGCAACTCCCTAACCACTAGGCCACCAACTATTCAGGAGCTTATTGTTTACTTTCTCTTTTATGGTCAGACAAGATTGACTTATCTGATCATACAACTCTTTGCAGAACTGTTGTGCACATGGTTTTTATACCACTGAACTCTCAGATGTACAACCTCCATTCAGTTTTGTAACAGAGGATTATGCATTGCAGCCTTAATATTCCTCTAGATGTAGTACGTTCCTGAACAAGCTCAGGCTTCTTTCCCTCAGCGCATGTTCTTTCACTGTGAAAAGCAATTTATTGCACAAATATGTTTCAGCTGTACACTGATGAATTTATCGTGCTACTCTAAAATATCTGTCAGTCTTCAATGGATTCCTGTACTGTCACAATGAGGGGAAAAAACAGATCCCTGGAATTTCAATGTGCAATTTATATTTGAAAAATGGTAAAATTATAAAGCAGATATTTTGTAACACCATGCCAGATTTTAACAGTGGAAAGATTTTTTATGATCCCCTGTGGCAGTGTTAGGGAAAAGGACAAATACTGAAACAGCAGCCAGTCTGTTTTCAAGGTTGCATAATAGTCTACAGAATAGAGTGAAGCCATAACAAGGCAAACATATCTGCTTTGCCTCGAACTTTAATAGACACAATAAGATAAACGCCTGGTTTTGCCACCATCTCTCAAAGCAGTGGAAAAAGAATCAGACCAACTAATTGACAGTCTATCTTTTTTTTTTTTTTGGTCTGGAAGAACTAGCAGTCCTACAAAGGGATGCAGCGTGTGTGAACTTGTCCTGTCATAACCAAGGGGCGAGGTTGTGGTTGCTGTCTGTACAAACTGAGGTCAGTACCGACCCATCATCTGCACGCACATCTAAATCCAAAAGCTTCCTTAAACAATGACAGAATTGCAGTAGTGAATAAGACTGATTTTATGAGATCTTGGTCTGTTTTTAATCTCCTCCCTTTGATTCAGTTCCAGCACAACTGGAGAACATTTCCACCTCTTTGTTTGCATGATGTTTACATGGATTAATACAATTATTATTACTATTAGTTCCAGTAGTCGTAGTAGTAGTAGTAGTAGTAGTGTTGGATAAACCATGCTATTTTTATGCTTTATGCAGAGCCCTCAGAGGTGATATAAAGATTTC
>JBBIGA010000011.1:12634314-12655171 GCA_037576975.1 Alestes dentex
CTGGAATGGAAAAGAGCCTTCCCCAAATTGTGTCCACAAAGTTGGAAGCATGGCGTTGTCCAAAATATCTTGGTATGCTGAAGCCTTAAGATTGCCCTACACTGGAAGTAATGGGGCACCTGAATTCAATAATTACGAAGTGTGTCCCAATACTTTTGTCCAGGTAGTGTATCTTGGCAGTGGGGTGACATGTCGCTGCCGTTGAAGCATGATTTGGAACCCTCATTACTTCTGACTTATGAGACCGCCTGGTCAGCAACACAACGGTACAGCTGCTTTCAGTTTCGAAAACACTCACCACGGTCCATTTACTAAATACACAGATTTCACTACTTGGAAAACGTCCCACCTCTCTACCAGCTGAAATGGAAATGTTTGTGTGTGAGTACAGCTGGTTTCCATTTTCTTTTTTCTTTGTACCTGTTCATCAGTGACCAGGGAGGTTAAGGAAAGTAAGTGGTCTCAATGAAGGAGTTGTAGGTATCCGTTCCAGTAGTTTGAAAAGTAGTGAGTCAAATGTCTGTTCAACCCTGTGGTTCTGGCAGCCAAGAATATAACTCTACAAAGTACACAAACCACACTTTACTATGTTTGTCTGTTTTTAATTTGGGGGGTCTCATATGCCCAGTACTTTGCTACAAGTCTTACAGCTCTCCACTGAAGGCCAAACAATAGCAAGAAAATAGCTACAAAGCCACACACACACACACACACACAAATAGTTAGTAAATGTACAATATTTGGATTACAGCTTGGACCTTCTCTAAACGACTTAGTAAATATCAATAATAGTTTATCCTTGATTTTATTTATTTCCAGTGTGGGCATCACTTACCCTGAATGTTTCATTGGTGTATAAAAACTGGATATACTGTAAGAATAAGTGACTTTAAAAATGTCTGGGCTGCCTTAAAATGATACAATAAACTTAATAAACATCAGACAATAAGTTAACAAAATAAGAAACAGGTTGTGGTAACTTTTGTTGGAACAACCATACATGTTGCTAGAAATGAATGGAAACAAGTGGTCACCAGTTAGCATTACATTATTTGAGTGTTGCTAATTAGTGACTATTTGCTTTCATTTATTATTAGCAACACTGGCGTTATTGACTGAACTATTCCTTCAAGGCAGACCAGAAATGAATTTTTAAAATTAAAATACCATTTTACTGTATATGTATATACAGCGAATAGGTGAAAATACATTGGATTGATGAATAATTCAAATGTACTGTAACTCTATAAACATGTAGTCCAGAGCTTTAAAGATTTTTTTGGGTTCTAATTCCACTTTAGTCACTTTAATGTCCCATGAGCATTCTCTTTAATGATGCATGCTTGTCTCATGCTTTTCCCTTTGTTCTCCAGTGAAGGAAAAAAACTCTATCCTGTGTGTCATCCCTCAAGTTAAGATATTCCACTGTGAATGATTTTCCAATCTGCCTGGCTTACTGTTATGTAACATCACTGCCACAATATACTCACAGTGCAGCACTGAAAAGCATTAAGGAAAATAGCCCTTTGATAAATCAACCTGTGCAGTTGTTAAACTCACACTCCTATGAAAATATGCACTCAGTATGACTTGTGGTATTTTTACAAATGAGACCAGATTACCTTAGAATTGCTCACATTGTCCAAGTGGTTTTAGGCTATTTATGTCACTCTGACTTCATCTGCTTCATCTGGGTTTATGCTCTTTGAAATTAGATTATGTTTTCAGAGACTACAGTACAACATTGAAGCTGACAAAGCAGATGAGGGAGCAGAAGACAAGTTTAAGCTGACAAGCTAAAACACACACTCGCATACACAAACATACATAACCAGCAAATCTAAACAGAAGAATTACAGAATGAACATTTACAGCCCTAGCAACATGCAACCACAAAGCAAGTTTACATCAGTCAGTCACAAAATGAAAACATACAGTGAATAACACTGATCATCACGTTACAGTGGTGCGTGTCAAGGCCTGAGATATATTAAGCATCAAGAGAACAGTTAGTTCTTGAAGTTGATGTTTTGGAAGCAGAAAAAATGGACAAGCGTAAGGACAAGGGCCAAATTGTGATGACTAGACGACTGAGTCAGACCATCTCCAAAACAGTAGGCCTTGTAAGGTGTTTCCAGTATGCAGTTGTTAGTACCTACCAAAAGTGGTGCAAATCTGGATGGCCATGTGTGAGTGTGTTTGTGTGTGTGTTGCTTACCTGTGTGTGCTGGACAAATAATCCTATACATTGAGACCTTGCCTTGCAATTTACAGGACTTAAAGGATCTGCTGCTAACATCTTGGTGCCAGATAACATAGCACACCCTCAGAGGTCTTGTAAAGTGAATGGTAATGGAATTCTGTAGAGGAACAGCGTTGGATCGGAAATATAATTTTCAAAGATCTTCAAAGATTATTCTCCCCAGTATCAGGTCCTAACACACCTGAATGCCGTGGGAATAAACACGTGGGCCATAAAACTGTAGGATTGTGATTATGCTCATTAGAGGGCCTGAAATGTACAGCAGCCCTAATTATTCTCTATTAATGCAGGAAGATCCAGGACCAGTCAAAATATTTGTTTAGTGTATGAGTGTGTTTTTTAAACCTATATGGCAATAGCCATGCGCACTGACTGCAAGAAAATGAATCAGTCTTTCTCATTCATACTCTCACCTCAGCAGAAGTGATTATACAGTTAACCACAAATGAGCAATATCTCAGGTTTATCTGCGTTCAGTGTTAAAATGAGGTAATCATAGTTTATAAGATCTGTCATTGACCTATGACTGAAAATGAGAAAGCTGGAGCTGAAAATGAAGAAAAAGGACTTTCAAATAGGACTGTCAAGTAGGGTCATTTTAATGTGCTCATTTTATAGAAACTTTAACTGAGACTTTTCCTTCACTGATCGCTGATTAAACATTTTAAGAATCAGCAGTGTATTCCCTTTTTTATAAATGTGAAAATAAGTTTTTTAAAAAAGTCATTTTTTTCAGCAAGTGGATCAATAGTTCTCACAACTCCACCAATTATCAGTTCTTTATCATTATTTCTAATGATCTCCCCCTTCTGAGCCAACCGTCTTATCTTTATAGTTGTACTACATGCACACACACTGTGTGAATGTGTTCAGTTTTCTAGAATATCACATGTCACACATGAATACCACAATATCACACTATAACATGTGAGATGATGCAAGTGGTTAAATTTGGACTCTAAGGGATGGAAACCTGTTTCACTGCAGTTTCTAAGCAGAAAACATGGTTAACCTCAAAGCAAGCCAGAAAATTCACACATAAAGGTTACTTTTACAATATCACACTTTTACACAGGCAGCAATAACTACCCATCCATCTTGTACCCCTTTATCCCACACTCAGGTTGGGGGGCTGGAGCCTACAGGCAAAGGTGGGGTACACCCTGGACAGTCACCAACACATCACAGGGCCACATACAGAGACAGACAACCATTCACACCTAGGGGCAATTTAGTGTGCTCAATCAACCTATCCCCAATGTATGCATGTTTTTGGTGATGGGAGGCAACCAGAGTTCCTGGAGGAAACCCACACAGTCATGGGGAGAATATGCAAACTCCACACAGAAAGACCCTGCGCCCAGGAGTCGAACCCAGGACCTTCTTGCTGTGAGGCAACAGCACTAACCCCTGCACCACCGTGCTGCCTGCAGCAATAACTAGTATTTCAGTATTTATGGTGATATCTTTACCATTTATAACCCTCCATGCAATGAATTACCTTTTGGTTGATATATTTTCTACATATGAATTTTACCTTTTCAAATCAATAACTAATAAGTATTTGACAGCTTCTATATTTTTCCTTTAAATGTATATGTCTTTTAAATATAGTTATTTGTTCTCAATTAAAGATGTATATATTTTATTTACCCTTTTAATTGTATGATATTTATTATGCTACATATTATATCTGTAATAAGTGTAAAGCAGCCATTCTGTCATATGTGAACACACAATGGCACACAGTGTGAATAGCACAAAGTTTTTTCTCTGTATTTAACCCATTTACCAAGTGAAGGAGCGGGCAGCAAGGAACACAGTGCCCGGGTAGCAATGCATGCACGGTACATTGCTCGAGGGCACCTCAGAGGTGCCACTAGCAGTCTTGGGATTTGAACCTACAACTTTTTGATTGCAAGGCAAACACCCTAACCACTAGGCCACCAGCTGCCCCGGTAGTGATAGTTTAAATATATTATGCTTTGTATGCAGCAGTATATTGTTCAGTACTTAGGCAGATCTTGAGTATAGTTTCAACATGGCAAGTACATGACATCACACTGTTTGGCCAATAGACCTAATCAAGCTAAACTAAGCTTTGGCCAGGCATGACATGGAGTGAATTTGTCCAAAAGCATATGTTGCCAGAGTAACTGTGTGGCTGGGTTTCTGAGTTCACTTTGTGGAATTTCCTCCCAGGCTAAACAGTAAGTGCTCTGCTAAAAAACAGACACAGACAAGGACTGTGTCCAAAACCACATACTTCCATCAATAGTGGTGCTTTCAAGGGTGTAGTGTGGTTCGGGACATGGCCATGGGTGTGGAATTCACATTGTTCACATTGTTGTCACATTGTTGTCAGATGATTCTTGTTACGTCATTATTTTACTATCATTATTATTACATGGAAACACACACATGCACATGAAACAAGTGAACAGGAGAACACAGTGGAGCTGGAGGGAACAGCAGACACAGAGTGCAGTGGGGTGGATCTTGATTGAGAAAGTTACACTATTGCCTGTCTTTCCCCTCCCTTTCTTCTAGGAAGAAAGGAGAGAACAAGCAGTTACTGGGAAAACAGTACAGATGATCCTTCTCAGCATCATTCACATTTGGTGTTGATTTTTGGTTAACTAAACCAAGCATTACATTCATGCGAAAGCAACCCCCTATTACTGCTGAGAGCCAGTCGGAGGCTGTTCACAACTGAGAGGCCTTCTCCTCTGTTTTACTCTGTAAAGTGTTTCCATTTGTCACATGTGAACACAGCACAGCACACAGTTGTGAAACAGTTATCTGCATTTAATCCATTCACAAAGTAAAGTGGCTGGCAACCAACGCCCAGCAACGCAGCGCCCAGGGAGCAGTATGTGGGTAGTAGTACCTTGCTCAAGGGGACCTCAGTGGTGCCACTAGCAGTCCTGTGACTCAAACCCGCAACTTTCCTATCCCAAGGGCAACTCCCTAACCACCAGGCCAGCAGCCACCTGAATTCAGCATCCACATCAAGCACAAAACATAGAAAAGACAGAGCATTTATAAACACAAACTAACCACAGACTTCAAGGTACAGAGGGCTTTCTCCACACAATCCGCCCTGACTTCTAGGTGTTGCCTCGCGAAACAAAGTCACAAAGTGTTGTTAGATGTTTTATTCATTTCTAAAAATGCTAAACTGTGATTGCATCAGGTAACATAATAATATCATGGGTGAGGTCAGGTCATAGCAAGGTCAGGAAGCAAACGCCTCGGATTTTGTTCTTGATACAGTGGTCTATCTGCTCAGCAAAAATACACTGGAAATTCATCCGAGGACCAAAAGAAGAAAAGTAAGGTTAACACCCACTCTGAACTCCATTACCACAGAATTCACAATGGTGGAAGACATCAAAGGCAAAAAGTATTTATCATGGGTGGGAATAGTCATACATTTTCAATTTTTTCAGCATTGCACAGCAAATGCCATTTCCTTGAATCTTCATGACTCTACAATGAAACCATCAGAGAAAGTCTTTCCATATTACACACATGTGCCAGCACACATGAACTGAATTCTGTATCAATGTACCATGTTATTGAAACATGTTTTAAACAGATTTTCATGGAAAAAGATTTGGTCTTTATGTTGCTTGGGAACAGTAAGGAAACTGTAAACAAAGTGCATTGTTTAGCAGGTGGACTGTTTATTTCATGTATGGCGATTCATTTTAATTATTAGAATTAGTAAGATATAATAAATAATCTAAATTATTGATTGCACATAGATGTAGTTTTTATATTATAGTTTATAATTTATCATATTGTGTGTGCAAAAAGCTCAGAGAAGCAGTTTGTTACAGTGATTTTAGCCAACATGAAAAAAGAAAGTACTGTAACAACCTTTAAATTACAAAGAAATTACAAAGCTATTCCATATATCTCTGTATTTGGAACAGAATATATGAGTGTGTGGGGGTCACAAATACACACATGCACACACACACACACACACACACACACATACACACACACACGTGTGTGTATTTGTGACCCTCCCCATACATATGTTCTGTGTATATGAATTAGCTGTTTTGAGTGAGTCATGTTGTTTGTCCTGAATAGAATCCAGAACAAGAGAGGCTGCCTAAGGATAGATTAGAACACTACTTCCTGAGACACCACAGTTCGAGATAACCCCAAAAACACTGTCCGACACATGTCCCAGAATGTACCATCCTGGAAATGTATGCTTCTGAGTTCAGGCATATTGGTCAGTAATACATTACATAATTCATCTTCCCAGAAAATCTAGATAAGATTAAAAAGAGGCGTAGAGAGAAGGGCTGTATTGAACAAGGATATAAACATCTGGGTTTAAGCTGGGAGTTTCCTCACACTCATCTGTTCCAGACAGGAAAAAAAAGAAAGTAAAAAAGTTAGGAAACGACTTTTGGGTTTCGCTCAGCAGCTGTTATGAACGATTTCAAGGCCACACAAATTCCCAGCAAATTAGCTACCATTGCTTGCTGTTGGGAAAAGTATGCTATCTTGCTTTGATCTTTCTCACATGACTTACAGTTCTTGTGTTTCAAAAGTTCTCCCTTGCATCCACTTTTTGTGGCCTGTATTTCATCCTCATAAGGGTTTATCTGATGGATGAATCATGGGTAATGGGGCTCATAATATTGTCCAAGTTTCACAATAATTATAATTTCATTTTGGGTTATTAGAACTATTGCAGCTCAAAATGAAAGTGCTTTAATGTTGCGAAAACTACTGAAATGAGCTGAGGAAATTCCTTGGAGCCTCTCATTAAGAATAAGTTCTGGGATGAACCACTTTGAGGTTTTGGAGCTCAAAACTGTAACATTATCTAAAGCCGTGATATACAAAGGGGGGTCAGAGATGGGCCATAAAGGGGCTGTGGAGAATTTTCAGAAGTTGGATCTCTACTAAGGTGTTAATTGATTCATTTACTGAACCACTTATCTTCACCAGGGTGGCGTGGGTGTTGGAGCCTATCCCAGCACTGATGGGGCAAAAGGCAAAGAAACACACTAAACATACTGCAAGTCCATTGCAGGGCAGACACACAAACACATTCAGACACAGTCACAGCAAGTGCCAGTCTCCAATTCACCGGACGTGTATGTCTGTGGAGTGCCCGAACTTCTACTAAATCAGTTTGTTAAATCTGCATTGCCCATATCTAAAGAAGTGGTACATGTTTAAATTGTTTTTTGGACTAAAAATGTTTCAGAATTTGCTGCTCCAAAGCCTATAACATGAATTCTCAAATTCACACAGTTTTCCCTTTACTTTAAACACAATCAGCCAAGAAACATTGGGTGTCCAAACTTTTTCAGCTTGGCACCTGCTCAGGGGCAATATTGTAGAAGCACTTTTAGACTTGGGATGAAGTAGGCTATCATTACTTGTTATCTACAGTAACCTCGCGGCTCCAGTGCAAAGGATCAAACTTCAGATCAAAAATGTGGAGTAAGTGAGAGATTGTCCATTTGTTAGTGAATTATTCCTTTAAGAGAACAGCTTTTAAGTCAACTCGTCAAGTCAAGTAGGTCTGATTGTCATTTTGACTATACACACACAGTACACAGTGAAATGAGATAACGTGCCTCTGGGACCATGGTGCAACACAAGAGCAGGACAGAACAGAACAGCACAAGACCACAAGTGCAAACAGGACACAAAAGTGTGCAAGAAACATACACACAACAATACAATTAGACAAGACAAGACAAGAAAACATAAAGTGTAAAGTAAAGGGTAAAGTAAGGTCTGGATGAATACGGTATTTTGCAGGTACTGTATTCTAGCAGCGAGAGTTGTGTGTGCAGAAATGCAGAATACATGAGTAAACTACAGCTAATGAAAATTTGACCCTAAGGGCTAAGGGTATCATGGATGAAGATGAGCTTTAAGGTTTACCGCTCTGCTAATGGTCATACTCCTCTTATCCTACCTGCCTAGGTTTACAGGACTAACAAGAGGCAAGAAAAAACTCTAAAGAAAAAATGAAAAGCACAAAGATACGTTAAAGATCCATAACATTTGGCTTTTTTAAACCAATTCACATCCTTTAGCAAGCAAGCAAGCACGCATAAATACATAAATAAATGTGTGTATATATATATGTATGTAGAATGCTAATGTGTGTTTTGTCCCCTATAGAGTAACACATTCAATCAAAGGATGGATGTATAATGTTAGATTGATAAATACAGTCCTTAATCATAGATTTAACTCCTTCTGTCATCGTTTCCACACAGTATCCACAATATTATCCGAGCACAAAGAGTGTTTTGAGATGTTGCAGTAAGTTTTGTCTTAAAGGGCTTCTCAGGCAGCTAAAGAAATTGTGATTTTTCTTCGTTTTCAGCAATTAATTTTACAATAATAAATTTCAAACCTGTAGTTTTTGATATATGATGAAATACAAAGAACCAACGTGAGTGGAACAATTTTTGGAAGCTGACTCAGGTTTTTGTACTCTACTGTAATAGTCAGGCGTAGTGAGAGTTGTATGGAAAGAATTAGAACCACAAGTCTCTATTCATTTCACTACATGCCTGTGGGTTTTTAGATATGCGAGATGCGTGAGTGTGTGAATGTGTGTGTGTGTGTGTGTGTGTGTGTGTGTGTGTGTGTGTGTGTGCCCACAAATTCAGTTATTTCACCATCTGTAAGGTTGAGGCTGCTAACTGCTATTTGGGTCATCTGTGAAAGCTCACAGCAAGCACTGAGAACACTTTTTGGTCCATAGTGTTGACTGTTATAATAAGAATAAGAATAAGAATAAGAATAAGAATAACCCATTATTAATACTATTCTGCCATTAACTGCTTTTTAAAAATATGTTTTAGGCCAAAACCTTATTACAACTATCATAAAATGATATCTTAGGTGTCGAGGCAACCACAGCTTAAGCCTTTTGAGGGCTTTTACAAACATTTTACAAGCATGACAAGCATGACACTTCAGAGATCTGGTTCCTATGGCCACCAGTGTGAGTGTTTCTGACTTGGCAAGTTTTTTGTAAATTTCACATTAAACCACCCATAAGCACTGAGTTTTGAAAAAAATGTTGAAAAATCAGCGGAATTTCCCCTCCACTGGTGTTGCAGTTAATTTCCCTGAAACGTGCGTAGGTTCATGCATCATCATCTGAACTCTTACACAGGCATGGTTTAGCTTTATAGTAAATGAACACTATTCTTAAGGTGTATCATTTTCTCCCACCTTCCCAAAAATAACCTAAAATGTACAAAAGTATAGTGTAAAACAAAACAACCCTCAGAATCAACAGAGGACCTGAAGTTTTTATGTGTTATTCTGTTCTTTTTCTGGTCTAAAATAAATGTTAAAACTCTAAGATGGTATGAGCAATTTGCTTTATGTAAGTAAGTGAAAGATTGATTAGATTACATTTTTTGTACTAGAAAAGAATCAGGAACATAAATATCAGTCACGTTTACTTCAGTTTAGTACTGGGTAAATACAACTACTAGCCACCTCTGATAATCACAAATGTCACAAAAAATCGCAAAAGATTTTGACCAAATGTTTTGTAAATACGCAAATTTAGATGCTTCCCTGTCCTTATATATTTGATCCATTCAATTAAAATTGTTTTTGTTAACTTCAGTTAATGATAAGTGGATAATTCTAACACCAAACAGCATATTTTCATGACAACACCAGTGGGTTATGGTTCATAATGCAACATGTACGGATGATCATGTGCATCCTACAAGTGTTACTGCATTATTCCTTTTCCCCCTCACACAGCATTGTTTCTAAAATCATGTGGTCATACGCCCTGAACAGACAGAGAGTGGAAAGTTGCAGGCATGGAGGGCATAACGGCATATTTTCACTAAAGACAAGCAAATAGTCTTTTTCCAACCTTGAGAATATTCCATGCACCAAAGCTCAACACACCAGTGAGGTGAAATGAGACAGCCTCCAGCAACAAGAATAAGACCAGCACTGTTGGACCATTAATCCCTGGAAAGGGGCAGGTGAGGCATGAAAGGACTGTTTGAGAAAACCTTTCACTTCCAGTCATTTGTAATTTCATCCGTGAGTTTGACAACAACTTTACATTATAAACATAGTGTCTTTTTTTATAATAATGGCCTAACTAGGGAGGGGGGATAGACCAAAAGTGTATCAATTTTCATTACTTTATTAATTATCTAAATAATAAATGAGCTTCATTCAAAAGTACAATTAAGTAATAATAATCAGGTTAATGTTGATGTACTTCTGTGGCAATTTACTCACCTTAAAGGAGCCCTATACAACCAATGTACTATACTGCCAAAAATATACTTTTTGGAAATGTCAGGAAATGTTTGCTTCCCAGCATTCCTTGAGGACAGAAGCACTGCAAAATGTATTGCTTTCACTGACTGCACATGCCTGACTCACTCACCCAGGTGAATCAGGTGTGTTAAAGCTGGGAAATGCTCTGGGCCCTTTTTAAGAGTATTTTTGAGTATTAAACACCTTACAGTCCCCTGCATGCCCTCAGGTCATGGGTTTCTCACTTTGTTACTCAACCTGGCTCTCAAATAGTGTCTTGGCAGATATTCTTGTGTATGTAGCATGCCTGGCATTAATTAACTTCCATAACTGTCTTCAATTATGACTTTGGGTCTCAATGCTTCAGAGGATCACTGTCGCTCCCTGGTGGCACTAGTGGTCTCAACAGCTTGGGCTTACAAAGTGAACTGAGCATATTTTATTTAGTTCGGGTATTTTATCGTAAAAAGGAAATCAAAACGTACTTGGATGGTATATATTTATATTTAATTAGGTCTTTATCATTTTTTTATTCTGAAATCAAGTTATAGTTTGTTTCTAAATAAATGCTACACCATCTGAAGACCTTTTACAAAAGTATAGTTTTATATAACTTCCCATTAACAAGTGAATAACAATATGTTTTTGATTGCCTTTACTACTTTTCATTATACTTTCATACATATTTTTCAAGTTCAACGGGTTCGTAATTGACAGAATGTAAACATTATCATCCTACAACATAATTCTTTTTTTCAGCACACCATTAGGTTTAAAAAGTAACAGCGTTCTCACACACTAACCAAAACCTTTATTTAATGTACAGCAGGCATTCAGAAACAGAATAATAGCCGTTGTGGTGACTGGCTTGCAAAAGTTACACCGTACAGTACCCTCAGTTTTCCACTCTGATGTCTCATACAACCTGGTCACTTTATTTTATGATTTTTTTTAGTTGTTTTTTTTTATGTATGCGTGTATGTATTTATTTATTTTTATTTTTTTATAGTTGACAAACCTTTGCAATACTTGCAGAGGCACCATATTATTTAATTAATATAGTATTATTATTATGATTCTTCTTCTTCTTATTATTATTATTATTAGTAGTAGTAGTAGTAGTAGTGGTGGTGGTGGTGTAATTATTAGTAGTATTATTACAGTAGTAAAAAATATAATACACCATGCCTAATGCAGAAAATGATCACATTTTCCAAAAAACATGCTGATTTATTAACTTTAAAAATACATGTTTTTAAAATCAACAAAACACAACGCAAACCCATTTCCACGCGTTTTACATGAAATCATCATGCATAGTAGTATACAACAACTTTAATTTGATTTTGTACAGAAAATCTGCAAAGAGCGGGGCTGTACTAGAGTAGACCGCGGGAGTATCTCACTTTGTTTTAGATTAGACTCTCAATGCCACTCGATGTTCTACCAAAATAAGAGCACTTCACTACTTTTCCTGAATGTTTGACCGTAGGAGAATGGTACTTATTTTAGATGCAAATGTTTTATTATTTCGTTGAATACAACTTCTTTTAGGTGTAAGTTAAATTATGTGTAAAACGATGGTATCGCTTCTTAGAGGTCAAACGTACAGTCAAATATCAGGAGAAGAAAGGGTGAGAACATCTCCACAGACTCTGAGAAACGCCTCTGACTGAGCACGTGGTGAACTGGTGCGTGAAGGGCATCACACTGCCACCATGTGATGAAGGAAACGGAGGAAAAGTCCTGGCAGAAACTTTAATCCTGTACAAAACAGCGATTGGAGTCGAAATTTGGTTTGAATGACGCTCAATTAGCTAAACTTCATATTTCTCATTTTGATCTTGGTTTTCCAGTGTGCTGCTACCCTGCACGGTATCACTGTCACCCAATGAGGCGTTAACAAGCATTAGTGTTTTTGTGTTCATGTATATTACTATACTACATGGACAAGAGTACTAGTACAGAGAGAAGCCCTTTTTTCGCAGCAGTGTTGTGCATAAAAGTGCTTTCCCATACCGGGAGTCGAACCCGGGCCGCCTGGGTGAAAACCAGGAATCCTAACCGCTAGACCATATGGGAACGCCTGCTTACGAGGGCACTGGCAATCGGACTGTTTTTCCAGCCCAGCATACAATCTATGGACGAAGTATTGGGAGTTCAAAGAGTTTTGTCACATGCAGTCCAATAATACAACATACAGTCAAATGCTTTTCCTGCAGTACCCACCGGCGGTGCTGCACAGAACTGACAAGAAAATATTAATATAACGAAATACAAATACGTACTTAGTTATTCAAAAGTAAAAACATTTTACATTTTAATTTTGAACAAACGTTCACGAACTGCAAGTGTGCAAAAAGCTACAAGGGTAGGAGGAAGGGAGAGTCTCTGTGTATGTGTACGCGGTGTTGTCCATTGTGTGCTGTGGTTGTGAAGTCTGGTTGTGGATAGAAACTTCTCTCATGAAGCGTGAAGTTTGATGTGGACACCGAGTAACTTAAAGCCACGGGCTCTCTCCACTGGGGTTCCGTCGTGATCTGTATTGGGGTGTGGGTATGGTCCCTTCTCTGTCTCCTAAAGTCAGTCACCCCATCCAACACCTTTGGGATGAAGTGGAACGGAGATTGTGTGCCTGGCCTTCTCGTCCAACATCAGTGTCTGACCTCATAAATGTTCTACTGAACAAATGGTCAGAAATTCCCACAGAAATCTTGTGGAAAGCCTTCCTAGAAGAGTGGAAGCTGTTATAGCTGCAGAGGGTGGGGCCAACTCCATATTAAAGTCTGTGTATTTGAATGAAATGTCATTAAGGTAACCTGTTGGTGTAATGTTCGGAATGTGGAACACTTGGAATGTGTCTTACAGATACACTAGATGGACAGAAGTATCGGGACGCCTGACCATTACACTAACAGACTTTAATGACATTGCATTCAAATACTTAGACTTTAATATCACACACACTCACACTCGTAAAAATCTGCCATCAAGATTACAAGAAGCACCGCACAGCAGTCAGCAGCATTTTCATCTACCAGCAACAGATATAAGATCACGTTTTGCATGTGTTTGCACTTCAGTGCTTAAATAAAACACACACTGCGGTCCTTTCAGGTGACGGATTAACCTTTGCCTTAATTCTTATGTAAGATAAGAGAAGCGTGCGTTCATGACGTCATTGTTTCACCACAGACACCACACGGCGCCGTGGCTTAGTTGGTTAAAGCGCCTGTCTAGTAAACAGGAGATCCTGGGTTCGAATCCCAGCGGTGCCTTTTCGGAACGACGACATCTATACAGTTTAAAATCACCATTTAATCCTGTTTCAGATTCAACTGTACCAGTCAGTAACTGCAGACAAGAATGTACTTATCTGGTTTTGTTGCTAACCCAGTCAAGAAAGATTTTGCAGAAATAAAGCACTGCGTGTCCTGGAACAGTGTGTTTGTATGGCTTTATTGCATTTTAATATGACTTGGTCATGACAAGGAGACTGTAAATGAGCACCAAACAAAAAAATAACATCAACCTGCAAGTACAAGGCTGCAAAATTCATGACTGGATGGGACTAAGCACTGAACTGAGTCAGTCTTGAATGATATTCAAACTAGTATGTCATACAATCTACATACCAGTAGTTGTATTAGCACCATCATTTGGGAAGCAATGATAAGGTAATTAGGAGAGAAACTTTTAGTTTTCTGGACAGTTGAGAGCACCTAATGCATAACCTAATTGTTTTCAGTGAGAGTCAATGTTATCCTAATATAGATGTTTAAGCTGTGGTTTTGGCAACTGTTGGCCTTGTATATTCTGCACCATCCAATCTGTTTCATTGACCACTGTATAGTTGTGTGTTTTGTAGTTGAGCATATCTCGGGCACGGAACACTTTGTTGGACTCATACAGGTTGCTCCAGTAGCGGGGAAGAGGCTGGAACCCCCCTAGCTGGGCTAGGTGGTCATTATAAGCCCACTGCTCGGAATCCAGCTTCAGAATGTGGCGGGTGGCGACCCCACGAGCTCGACGGGCTGCTGTGTCCAACTCAATATCTTTCTCCATTTCCTCACGTGAGGGAAGCCTGAAGGAGCCGTCCAGCACGGAGATGACGAACTTAGACTGAGAAGGGAAGAGTTTGGAAAGTAGAATAGAGAGGACCAGCGTGAGAACAAGCACAACAAGAAGACAAACAAAAGACTAAAGGCTGAGTACAACACAAGTAATACTAAGTTGCTGCATTTTACAGACATCAGCATTTCCTCTTCCACAAATAAGTTACAGATAACACTACAAAACAAACCTTTTGTCATACAAAGCAAGTTTCACTGCTGCATCTTATCTGCTATGCATCAAATAGAAGTTGATAGTATCTTGTGTAGAGAGAGTTAAACATGCAGAGTTGATTTACACTAAAGTTAAGGGGCAGAAAAGCCACTTTTGGTTAGCAACTAGATTGATTCATGTGGCATAAATTGTATCAGCTATGAATGAGTTACTTTATTAAAAATACTACTTTGATTCAACAAGTACACAATGTTCTAATTTGCTGTAGGGCCAGATGTTTCTGAGCCCAGAACAACTTCAACAACAACCAAATAAGTTCAGTTTGCATACATGGTCACCAAATAGATGAATGTACTGCACCATTTTCAAACTACTATTCAATACATATCGGAATTTAACAAAAGAACCTACCCAGCTGACGCTACACTGACAAGTTTAGATGATGATGACTTAAATTTGAGGGAGTGAAGTCAAGCGGCTGGTGTTGGAGTGACAGAAAGGCAAATTTAACTCTGATGGTATTTTGAGGTGCAGCCTATTGGGCTAGACAAATGCTAGCTGCTAGCCCATCTCTCCTAGTTAACCTCAGAAGTCTGCATCGACAAGGAATGGGACAATACACACACAGATCCCATTTGACTCTAAGTGGCAATCTGACCACAGTGTCACTGTGTATATATATATATATACACACACACACACACACACACACACACACACATATATATATATATATATATACATACATATATATACACCCGTTGCTCAAGACTATCAGCAATAGAATCTTCAGCTATGAAATCCATCAGAAACTGACCTCCAAGATGGACAAGCTACTGAAGCACAAGATACGAATTCTCTACCTGCTACTGGGACCAGATATCGAGACCCTGGTATCACCACACACAAATACACTTCTAAACTGAACTGTGTCTCCCGCACCTGAATCATTTGCATTTTTCCACATTTAGTTGCTCTGCTACTACAAGCATCTGACACATCAGTTACACTCTGTCTTTGTTTATTGTTGGCGGCACCACACTCTGTCAAGCCCTGTGTTTACTCTTGTGTTTTAAGATCTTAAAGACTTTTTTTGCACACTGTGTTGCCCTGTTTGCATGGTCTTGTGTCCTCTTGTGTTGCTCCACGGTCTAGGAGGAACATTGTTTTGTTTCACTGTGTACTGGTATGTGACTGAAATTACAATAAACGCTGATATGACTGGATCTGATTTGACTTGATAAGCCAGTCCCACAAGGCCCACTCCAGGGTTTTTAAACTTAACCACTGTCAGTGACTCACCAGAGACCATAAAAAGTAGATGTTCTGAAAGTCAGAGCAAAGCCATATGGTCTGCAGCAAGCCTTGGATGATCTATTTTGCTTTCTGTTTGGTTGAAAACTTGATTTTTCGGTGTACTCTTTGAACTTTCTTACACTTTCATGGCAAACCCAGAAAAAAAGATGATTTTTTTTCATTCATAAATACATGTGATAGCGTAACAAGATGAATGTGCATTCAGTGGCCAGCCTGTGTGTTTGTGAGTACACATCTCCCTTTACCAAATGATGTCTCACATAAGAGTAGAAAGCATAAAAAGTGAAGGGTGGGGGTGGTGGGAGGACAAAGGGTAACATGCTGTGATCTTACTGACAAAGAAAACCTTTGTACAAAATTATGTAGTCAAATGTCAAGTTCATGAATTAACACTGTGAAATAACTTTTGTACTAAATTACACATTTTTACTTCTAGTTTAGAGTTTGTATTTATATTTTACATATGTATGTACATTCTATGAGCCTCTGGCTTTGACAAAGGGTCCATTTCGATCTAAAGAGTTAAAGTAGGTTTGTTAAACAAATTTGCACTAATTTATTTTGAGAGTAGTCAGTTTTACTATGACTCACCTGAACATGGAAGTGAGGGAAGGGGCATATGGCTCTGCAGATGCCCACTATGAAGAGTGATGGGTATGCAGGAGGAATCAGGAATTTGTAGAGCGGAAAGACAAGGTGATCTTTCACATGTACCCCCACTTGCTTATCCAGGAATGGGAAAGTAAAGTTGTATCCTGTACAGAACATGAACACCTCTGGCGTGGCCTGTTTCCCATCCTGAAACTCCAGAGTTCCATCCTCCAGCACTTTGGTTACTGGAGGCGCCTGCTCCACTCCATTGGGAAGAGGGCAGGTCAGGGGGCGCTGGCCATGACTCAGGATCACCTGGTTGAAGAACATACAGTCAACGTACCTATCCATGCTGTTTACATTATTTTATAGGAATCACTGTGAGGTTAAATAGGTTTTACAGAATGTTGATACAATCCCTTTCATGCAAATGAAAAACAGTAGCTCATTATTGTCAAATATGTTCATTTAAAGTGCATCTGAAAGGTCATATTTCTAGGATAGATTGGGTGTGCTAACATTAGTATAGTGGCAAATTTTTCGTTGTTTCCTACCTGACTTCCTGTACAGTTCAGCTGGGTAGCCAACCATTTTCTCCCATTCATCTTGACTGACAATTTGCTGTTGCAACTAATTGCAGACTATAACTGATCCCGCTGCTGCTAACTACAGACTCTAATGGTTATCAGTGGGTAAGTCTGTATGCTTTTGCTTTTTATATTTTATTATTCATCTTAATATTTATATTCTATCACTCTTTTATTCTTTGGTGTTGACCCGAGAATGACGGGTTTCTCTTTTGAGTCTTGGTTCCCCCCAAGGTTTTTTCCTCCAACTAAAGTTTGACCATTATTCCTGAGGCTGAATTGTTATTTTGCCAAAGTTTTGCCAAGACATCCTAATCTTGCAACACATCAGCAGTTCATACTAAATAAGATTCAGTTTTTATAATGAAGGTTATTAATGTACTATTTCTTCTCTTGTTTTCATTGTACTATTTCTTCTCTTTTTTTCATTGTCATGAAATATTAGCAGAATTGGGAAAAAACAAGACAAGATAAAGTAATGTACAGGTAAAGAGTACACATAAATACCTTAGCATTGACATCAGAAAGCTCCATAGCAATGTCCAGTCCAGAGAGACCAGCCCCCAACACCACCACTGATTTCCCCTCAAAGGGCTCCGCACTGCGATAATCATGACTGTGCAGCAGCAGACCTACAAAAAATACAATAGTCTTGGTCACCAAAAGCATTATTTTTGTTTTTGTTGTACCATTTTTAATTCTTTATGTATGAATGTACATATGCTTAATTATTTATCAATTAACAGACATTTTAAACTTGCTCAATTCTTCTGTTTTAGTTACATAAGAAACAGAATCTTTTCAAGTACAACCTGGCTCAGATATAAGAGAGCTTGTGCATTGCTGAGCTGTTTTGACATGTTTTCACTATGTATTTGAGGAATGTCACCACATTCACCCTTGCCTTGACTATTTAAATGGAGTTTGAAAGTGCATTCCATTTTAAGTAAATCATTACACGATCCTATTGATCAAAGGCCCACTCCCTGCCAATAAGATAACACTTTAGAGCTGGAAGTTCTAATCATGAGTAATTAGACTAGAATTTATGTTGGTTAACAAGACACATGTGTCTGTAGTCATGTACAGCTCAGTCTTATAGCATATCAAAAAGGGTGATGGGCAATCTCTAAATGAATACCCATACAGTATACCCAGATAAGACGCAGCAGTGGAAATGCTAACTGTTTTGTAACTTTATATGTTCGAATTACATAACACTACAGTGTACTGCAGGTACACATACCTTTGAACTTCTCCAATCCAGGTATGGTAGGGATGTAAGGGTCATAGAAATGTCTATGATTCAAAATCATCAAAAAAGAAAAAGGCACTTCAGTGTCACTACTATTGTAGCTAAGTCAAATTAGCACCAAGTCTATTTTTAATGTGCTTGTTTAACTGCAAAGTGAGATTATTTAGCGCAGAATGAAATCTCACATTCTATAACAACTGCTAATTAGTGCACTGCAGTGAGTAACTGCAGTGATTGTATATCTACAAAGTGCACCCATATGACAGGTGTACCTGATTAAACAGGTGTAAAGCCTCATATAAAACCAAGCCCAAGGCCCATCTGCAAAGTTCTATAAAAGATATTTGTATAAGAAAAAGAGGGAATCATTCTCGCTTACAGTGTGAATCACTGCATACCATTACTATCTGGTCAAAACCTTTTTTTTGTCCTTTCATTTGGTAAAATTTCATGATGGACCAATGAAATGGATTAAAATTTCTTGAAAAAATACTGACCAAAAATCAGTAACAATGTTCTTCCCTACATCCTTCTGTACCTGTATCTGTAGCTCGCTACATTTTAAGGCATGCTACGAATTTAAAAGAACAGTACATACCCATTACACACCATAACAGCATCGAAGCGCTCCTTGATGGACTTGCTCCGGTCTACACCATCACTCGTGGTAACATCCCAAGCCAAACCTTTCCAGCCATTTTTTTCTGCAACTGGCTTCACTGCATCCACCATAGTGTCAAACTGCAAAAAGGTTTGGGAGAAGAAACATGTACATGTTTTGTGAGGCTAAACAATCGCTGTACAGACTGTTTTATAATACTATCACTATTATACAATAAAGTATACTTTATGTATAAATCAGTGCTGGTTTTCCTGTAAATTTTCATATTTATAAACCTATTGCCTTTGCACAAACAGCAATGATGAGTTGGAAAACAGGACAACAGTGCACTTTGCTCGCTTGAAGACAGATAAGGAGCAATTAAATCAATCACTATCTGATTAAATGCATTAAGTCTGTATTCATTTTTCTTAAAAAACAGGTCAAAGGATCACATGGATGTACAAGCTGACTGTGTCTGTGCTGAAGCCATACCTGTATGTGGTCCCAGAGATGGAAATGGTCACAGTACTGTTCAAGGTATTTCCGCACCTCTGTGTGGTGGACAAACGAAGGAAGATGTTTTGCAAAGGGGAAATCAGGGAATGACATCACCTCCTTGGGAATATTGGTTCTGCCAAATGTGAAACATCAAATATCTGGTTTAAAAATATTGTTTTCGTTGCAGGCATTTATTATGACACAGCTAAATCAATTTGCCATTGTTAGCAATGTTATCAACAGACATCATTCATATTACTTTTGGCAATGACAGTGCTGACATGACATACGCATTTATTCAAGCTGACATGACATACACATTTGAATTAAGTAATTTTTTCAATGCTCCAGTGGAGAGCTTTACCTTAGGTCTCTGTACATGCTACTGTGGATGGGCAGTCCATTGTCATAGTGCCCCACTCGTTCCTCATACACCCAGGTGCCCCCCACATTCTTGGTGATTTCATAGACCACTGGAGGGGCGAAAAGATCCTTGCGTGCAAGGAGGTGACGTGCAGCACACAGGCCCGCTGCCCCGGCCCCGATCACAGCGACTCGCAGCTTGCCCAGTCCAGACATCCTGAAAACAGTTTAACACAGACATGTATACGCCTGCAGGAGCTGGCAAGAAATACACTGTAGAAATGTTGGCAATGTAAGATTTTGTGTGTGCTGAAAACAGGGATTAGTGCATTAATTATATATATATTGCATTACTACTGCTTTTATTTCACTTTACTTATTTTTGGGCAACCATCGGCGGTCTGAAAAAACTGCCCACTATAAGGTCATACACTTTTGTTTAGCAGCTGTTTCACCCTGTTTACCCTGTCGGCTCACAAAATCACAACAAATCCTGGATATTCCTATAATACAGTGAACCCCACACAGATCATTAGCTGAAATTCAGATACAGTTTAAAACCATTTGAGATGCAGTGGTGCTGCTCTGGCAAATGTGTGGAGAGAAAAAAATCAGTCACAACCCACATACTGCTTTGTCACACTTTGGTTTCGAAGGTGAGTACGCTTTTTATATATACATATACATTTATAAATATATTTGTGTGTGTGCGCCTATTACATTATCTGTCTATCTATCTACTGATCTATCTATCTATGGTTACCATCCACATGTATGAC
>JBBIGA010000011.1:12668700-12682080 GCA_037576975.1 Alestes dentex
CTGTGCAAATGTAATCCCCCATTCGTCACCTGCAGTGCTGCTGAATGCCCCCCCATGCAGCAGTGTGGTGTGCAGGGCGGACAAATAGGGTGTTACCCAGTTGGTTAGTACTATATTCTTTATTAGGTGTGAAATCTTTTTTAGGTTCCATCAGTAGTGTTGTATCTTATTGTTGTTGCCTTTTATGTAAAAATGGATACACTGTTTCCTTTTGTCCTCTATTCCTCTTTAGACTTCAAGGATTGTGTAATTTCTGGTGACCCCCATTACAACACCTTTGATCATAAATATTACTCTTTCATGGGAATCTGCACCTACACACTGGCCCGCACCTGCAAAAATAACACTGGTAAGTAGTGCCCAAAGTTTCTTTCTTTCACAAATAGAAGACAAAAACAGCGCTGCAGATGGTGAGAAAGATGGCAGTGATTAGTATAGTAACATTTAAAAAATTCATTTGTATTTTCACCATAGACATAACTTGTCTATGGAAATTCCAATCATTTTTGTCTTTGTACCCAGGCCCCTGGTTCTCTGTGGAGGGCAAGAATGAAAACAGAGGTCTCTCTGGTCTGTCATATCTCAGGAAACTGTATGTGACTGTTGACGGCATCACTGTGACCATGATGAAAAGCAGAATCACTCTGGTTAGTATGAACTGCAGACAGAAATTTTAAGTATGTTTTTTTGTAACATTAGAAAGAGTGGCATGGATGAATTTGTTCTAGTGGTCTATGTGTAATGTCTATACTCTAATAATGGTTCAAGAGCCTACAATTGGCATAAGTGAGGATTTATTTTTTAGTAGAACTGAGGATTTACTTATAGTAGAACTGGGTGGCATGATTAATAAAATATCTGCTCAGAAGGTTCTTAGCAACTTCCTTGGTTGCTTTTTGGTGGTGTTTGATGTATAAACATTTACTGTAAGCAAAATGCCAGACTGAAAACATAAAGCAGAACAAAATATAAAGTATACAAGCTTCAGCGTGCTAGTAATCACATTCTTCTTGTCAAAGCTAATGTGCATCAGTAATTCTGTTTCTCTTCTACATGCTCACAGGTAAATGGACGGAGAGTAGGCCTTCCTCACTCCCCCTCTCCACTAATCTCTCTAACACTGGCTGGGCAGTATGTCATTCTTTCCACTCCCTTCGGCCTGGAGGTGCGATGGGATGGCAACCACTATGCTAAGATCACTGTTCCCAGGTACTTCCTCATCAGTACTCTTATTGATTATTGGTTAAACTACTGTTATTGAAAGTAGTAGTTTAAATCTAACATAGGAATAAGCAACATCATTATTACAGTTATTAATGAAAAGAGACATTTACAAGAACTCTTTTGCAGTGTGGTTATGTGTTGAGCCCAGTTTAAATGAAGTCCTGAAAGCTTCTCTTACATAAAGACATGAAAGTTATGTTTATACTACACTCAGACTCTCTGTTTTTTCCTGTCTTTTTCTCTTTCAGCACCTACTATGAGCAGATGTGTGGTCTGTGTGGAGACTATAATGGAAACCCCAGCAACGACTTCACCACACCAAACGGTTCCTTGGCCACCAATGCAAACCAGTTTGGCAACAGCTGGCAGACGGAGGAAGATGAGGATGACTTGTTAGTCTCTATTATTTGTTTACTCTTTCTGTGTGTTTGATTTCTTTATTTATTACAAACACAGTACAGTACATCATTTGTTTGATGATGTAAAATGCATCCATTGCATGTTTGCAGATGCAAGCCTGATGTCACACCTGAGCCAACATGTGACCCAAGCCTTGAGGCTGAAGTGTCTAAACCAGAAAAGTGTGGGAAAATCACAGACCCCAGTGGACCTTTCAGGTGAATACATTCTTAGATAGAACCTACTGAAATGCTTATTTATGCAATAAGTAATGTCCTCCTTTCAGCCTCTGCTTTTTTGACCACTAATTTCTTTTCTCTCCCCCTGCCTCATACACATAGGGATTGTATAAAGGTGGTGGACCCTCTGCCATTCTTCCAGAGCTGTGTGTTTGATATGTGTCGCTATCAGGGACTGATACAAACCCTGTGTGACCAGCTCCAGGCTTACACTGACGCCTGTCTCAGTGCAGGAGCACCCGTCCATCAGTGGAGGGAGCCAGACTTCTGCCGTGAGTTTCATCTACAAAACACTAGCTTATAAAACTGCATATGTCCAGATTTGCCTACATTTCTTTTCACTTCTTTACATGTTGATGAAAGAAGCACGTTCACTGCTTCAGAAAGTGCCTTTTTCCTTGTGGTAAATCAATTTTCTCTTTTATTTTGTTTACAGCTCTGGTGTGTCCCCCAAACAGCCACTACTCAACATGTGTGAGTTCATGTCCAGAAACTTGTGTGGGTGTGAGCGGAACCCCCGGCTGTGGAGAGAAGTGTGTTGAAGGCTGTGAGTGTGACCCAGGCTTTGTCCTGAGTGGCAACAAGTGTGTACCTCTCAAAGACTGTGGCTGTGTGGACCCTGAAGGCTCCTACCACCCTGTGAGTGTCATGCACACTTTTATTACACATAGAAAATATTGACTACTTGAGAACCACAAATAGACTTATGTAGATTTATCATTGTAATTATGCAGCAGAACAGTTCATTTACAGCCCTGCAAATATGTACTTATGTCCTGTATATATTTGTGTGGTTTAGGTCAATGAGAGCTGGTATCTAGAGGGCTGTAAGCAGCAGTGTGTGTGTCTTGGTGGAAGAATTATTCAGTGCTACAACACCAGCTGCCTCCCCACTGAAAGCTGCAAACTGCAAGATGGAGAATACATCTGCAAACCGATTGGTATGACAAACACCTAGGGCACATGTACTGTTACAGAGCTGTTTTGTGCCATGAAAACACTGAATGCACCATCTTACAAATACAGTAAGTAAGTGTAAGAAGTGTAAGAGGATCATTTGTATTTTTCCTCACAGAGCCCACAGGCTCAGGAATCTGCTCTGTGTCAGGCGATCCACACTACACTACTTTTGATAAGAAGGTTCATCATTTCATGGGTGCCTGCTCTTACACCCTCACCCAGCCTTGCAATGAGACCTCTGGTGTGCCATACTTTACTGTTGACACCCAAAACGAGCACAGAGGCAATAACAAGAAAGTGTCCTATGTGAAATCAGTCATTGTGAATGTCTATGGCATGACGATTATCATGGACAAGGGCCGTAAAGTCCAGGTAAGAATCACAGACATTTAAGTTGAATCTGGCTGCATTTTGACTGATGCCATGCATAAAACACAACAGAACAAGATAGTGTTCAGAGTGCAATACTGTCATGTTACTTCTCTTTATCAGGTGAATGGCGTTCAAGTGACAGTGCCTGTCACTTTGTTGAATGGTGTTAAAATCTTCCTCAGCGGGAAGTTTGTGGTACTGGAGACTACCTTTGCCCTGCGTGTCCGGTTTGATGGAAATCACTATGCTGATGTCAGCCTTCCCTCCTCTTACAAAGGCCTGTTGTGTGGAATGTGTGGTATGTATGTGTGGTTATTGCTCAGAGACTGAAATTAAACATGTTCCCTAAAGTTATTCTATAGCAGTTAAGGTCTAAAGTCATGGCCAGTGCATTCACAGCTCAGTTGCTATTGTTTAATTTTATTCAAAATCCTCAGCTGTTAACCATTATGTTTTCTGTCAATCTTATAGGAAACTACAATGACAGCCCGGGTGATGACAACATCATGTCAAATGGCAAACCTACAGACAGCACCAGTGAGCTAGGAGAGAGCTGGCAGGTGCCTGATGACAGACCTGAGTGAGTAGCACTATTTTCAACCAGTCACAGCATAGTGAAGGCTGGAACAGAAGGATGGATGTTGGTACTTTCCTAATGAAAATAGAAAGGCTAGAATGTGCAACAGACTGTTTACACCTGGTCATTTCATGTGTCTTGTATCATGATTATAACGGGATAGTGTTTATCCACATTAAAACGCAGGTATAAACACACCCAAGATGCTTGTTAAACAGATTTAAATCTGATTGCTCAGACCATTTCAGAAGTGGTCTGGGACATATTTTAGCCAGATGTTATAACAGTACCAATGCAGTTGTCTCACTAAACCACATTCACTAGCAATAGCCCCCTGCTGTTCGGCTTAAAGGGGAAAAGGTATCTTTAAACATAACTGATGAGTTTTTATGACTTTTTATGTGTTTTGTCATTTAAAGTCATTTCTACTTTATCTTTCTCTGTAATGTTTAGTTGTACTCATGGTGGTGGGGATATTGAATGTGATAAGAACATTGAAAGTGAGGCACAAAAACCAACCAGCTGTGGAATGATCACAGATATTAACGGTAAGGAAACACTCTCTCACATACATTCAACACTAACCGCACAATATTCCTATACATGTAATAGTTGGCATTCCTTGCATTCTAATGTAACATTAGAATGCCTCTCAAAAAAGAAAAGACTCCGCAGAACAAGATTCCCAGAGTGTGTTTTTTCCGCCTATGACTGATCTTTCATACTTTCTCCTCAGGAATCTTTAAGGAATGCCATAATGTTGTGCCTCCCAACCCGTACTTTGAGAACTGTGTGTTTGACCAGTGTGGCACAGACGGGTCTGCTGTGGCACTTTGCCAGGCAATTGAGAGTTACGCGACTCTGTGTGCCCAAGCCGGGGTGCCAATTAACTGGAGGAACAACACCTTCTGCCGTAAGTATTTATTCATAAAGATGTGTCTGAGGGCATGTGGTTGTCTATGGGGTGTGTGTGTTTGTGTGTGTCTGTGTCTGTGCAAGTGTTGTTCTTGCAGTCTTGTGTCATGGTGGCCTATTCAAGACTATTAAAGTCTTCTTTGAAAGAGGTCCCCACAATTAAATTCCTGCTGTTAGACAATTAGAGCATTCTTATATATGTTTTTATTGTTTTGTTCCCCTGTACAATTAGGAGTCTTCTCTTCCTGCGTCTGTTAGCCTCTCCTTCACTCTCTGTAAGCTGGACAGTTTATTGTGGGGTAGTGAACTGCAGTTCTAACTCTTTGTCTCTCCCTCTGTCTTCCTATGTTTGTCTCTCTCTCTCTCTCGCTCTCTCTTTGTCTTTCAGCCCTGAAATGTCCCACTGATAGTCACTATGATCACTGTGGTACTGCGTGCCCTGCCAGCTGTCAGGATCCAGGCTCAGCTAGCACATGCACAGAGCCCTGTGTAGAAGGGTGTGTGTGTAATGAAGGACTGATACTCAGTGGAGACAAGTGCGTGCCTTTCAGCCAGTGTGGATGTACAGACAAGGACAGCAACTACAGACCTGTACGTGAGCGTTCATGACTGTAATCTGCCATTTTGTGTGTCTGAAAGAGAAAGTGGTTTATAATGGAGACACAGTGGTTTAAAATGACTGAATTTCTCCCTGATGCCTTTTCTCTAATAGAGTGTTCAGTTATTTATATCTAGTTTTATCTGCGAAGGGCCAGTGTGGCTTCAGGTTTTTAATTGCAGTCAAACAGAAGTTCGCCTTATTCTGCTTGTTTAGTCAGTTGGTCTTAGTGTTCAAATAACTGATCATGTGAGCTCTTGGTTCATTGGAATAAAAGCCTGCAGTCATATTAGCTGTTTTTAAGATTAGTCATCCTTGAGATATATATACAGTTACATGAAAATTCTTGCTGCCCCTGGTCAAATTATGTTTTGGTGATTTTTAAGTAAGTACACATCCTCTACAGAGAACACACTTATGCTCATTTCATGCGCAATTACTGTTTATTTTATGTAATGTAACCTATTGGGGGGAAAAGGAAATGTCATTTTTTATTTTATTTTTTCAAAAATGTTAATTTCAGCAAACAAATAGAAATTGTGCACTAACATTCATAGCAAAAAATACCAGTGTATTCTCTGTAAAGGGCATGTACTCATTTTCACTTTGAAAAATCAATAAAACATAAGACTGTTGTTCAAACCTTTGAAAACAACGAAGTATTCACAGCTTCTGTTGACATAAATTGTCATTTTCTGTGTGTGCTCTTCAGGTGGGAGACAGCTGGTTCACTAAGGATGACTGCTCTGAGCGCTGTGTGTGCTCTCCTTTCAACAATGTGACATGTGAGGCATGGAGGTGCAGCCCGGCGCAAGAGTGTAAGGTTCAGGACGGCCAGCTCGGCTGTGTAGATACAGGTACAGTCAATTTCAGTTATGGTACAAGTAGAAATACAGTACAAGTACAGTGGGAGCTTTCTTCAGCCACACTACTGTCCTAATTCCACAAATACTTGTTCAAGTAATACGAAGCCCTCCTTTTGAACCATGTTTTAAACCGCTTTTTGTCAGTATGAGTTATAGTTACATTAATTCAGATATAATGATGGATTGTTACCATTATCTTGTTAGCAGTATCTGTCATAAAATAAGAATGTGAATGAAATTCTTAAGTTATGGGTCTTTAAGCAAGTCCAGCTTTGGCAACGAAGTTCTGTCTGACACTAAAACAGACCATATGTAAGTGAAAATTATATGAGGACCTGCACTGTTTTTTTTTGTGTATAGGAGTGGGCATTTGCCACATAGCCGGCGATCCTCATTACTACACCTTTGATAGCGTCATGCACACGTACATGGGAACATGTACCTACACGCTGGTAGCTATTTGCGACAGCTCCATGGTGACTCCCTTTACCATTGTTGCCAAGAACGAGGAGCGTGGCCAGCCTGAAGCCTCCTATGTCCGCTCTGTCACCATCTACCTGCCCGGAGCTGAAATCACACTTAGCAAGAGCAAGAGAGTACTGGTGAGTCTAACATACAATGTTTTTAAAGGGCAAGTAATTACAAACCGACTCAATGTTACACATGTAAGAATGGCAGAGTTTGCAGAGTGAATAAGGAAGTTGTGATCATTGTGTATTCACTGTTCTCTTGGTCTCTCTAGTTGAATGGACAAAGGATCCGTACCCCAATGGACATTCCTGAAGCCCAGGCTAAGGTATTCACCAGCGGGGTCAACAGCGTGCTGGCCACCGACTTCGGCCTCATCGTTCAGTTTGATGGAGTTCACCATGTAGAGATAACAGTACCTGGAAATTACTTCAATAAGGTAAGAAAAGAGACTGTAAAGATGAAGTGAATCTTCAATCTTGTCAATGCAGTGCTTTAAAAGGACTTCGCTGCACAGTAAGACAGTTTATAATAATATATTGATCTACTGTGTTAATTCAAATCAATAACAAATTCATTATAAATCATAAGTGTACTCAGTAAAAGGGAAAGTAAATTGTCATATTGGGAGATTTTATCAAAACAGTAGAAAGTGAGCCATTTATGTATCAGTTATAGCCGTTGTAACCAGGAATGCTTGTTCTTTCTTCTGGCTCTCTCTTATTCCCTCTCTCACGTTTTTTGCAGGTGTGTGGTATGTGCGGTAACTACAATGGTAATGCCAGTGATGACAACTTAATGCCAAACGGTCAGCCAGCTAAAGACGTCATAGAGCTGGGTGACAGCTGGAAGTCAGAAGGTGACAGCGATCCAGGGTGAGTGCTTGACATATTTGTGTAGTGAATGAGTGACGAAAGGGTCAGGCTAAAATTTCCTCATATGTCTTAACTATTGTCTGTCCCATTAAATCAACCATGAACTGGTTTCCCAAAGTATGGATAAACCAAAACAACCCTGCAGTCACTACAACACAACACTATACAAAAACAAGCTTGTACAACACAGTACAATACAGCATATAATACAATACAAAATAGGATAATGTGTAATTAGGAATACACATCATTACAAAGAATAACTGATCCCACCAGGCTTCATTTATGCTGACCAATCTCATATTTCCACATATTAATACTAAAATTTTCCTCAAAATTTTGCTATCAAATGCCTTTAACCAGATATTTGCAAACTTAGTTTAAGCAATTATGAAATGCATTTGGGTTGCATATTTCAAACCCCATTGCCTCATTACAGATGCATCAGACACTAGGGAGATCATCAAAAAGCCAGACCTGCAGGTGGCTAAAAAATGATTAATTATGCACAAGAGTGATCATTTTAAAGCAGTGTAAGGGAAATCAAAGTAGCAGCTGTGCCAGCAAAGCTCTGTGAAACAAGTAGTCTACATTTAGGGTAGAACACAGTTTGTAGCATGCGTGAGAAGAAATGCCTCCTATGGTTAAAATACCTAGCCCCCTCTTGTCTCTAGGACAAACAAATATGACTTAAATGTAAAATAAGATCTAGTAAGCTAGTTAAACTGTTCTTTTCTGTTTCCCACATTTGTATCTCATTTCTTAATTTACTTCTTTTGTCCCTCAATCTATCATTATTTTCATAGATGCCAGCCAGACTTGCGCCCAGATGTCCATCCTAACTGCACAGCCGAGGAAGAGGAAGCGATCAGGGCTCAGTGCGCCAGTATCATTTTGTCAGACCGCTTCAAGGACTGTCACTCGCTGATCCCACCTGAGCCCTTCCTGGGGAACTGCATCTATGACATGTGTGAATACAACGGCATGCAGTCCACTCTGTGTGACAACGTGGAGGCTTATGCCCAGGCTTGCCAGAGTGCTGGTGTGATTATCAGCTGGAGGAACACCACCTTCTGCCGTGAGTAATCCAAAATCTGAACCTTAAGGGGCTTAGCTTAGTGTGGCCATCCTACGTCTAAGATGGCCTCTTCTTATCATCGTTCAAAATGGATTTTTAAAAAAATCCTTGCTAATGGATTCTGGAACAAGAGAATAATGTCAGACACATATCTTTATTAATAATAATAATAATAATAATAATAATAATTAAAGGTTCTGTATAAGTAGTGCCTTTCACACAGTGATTTACATTAAAAAAAACAGTAAAAGAAGAACCATATCAAAATAGGTCTTAGGCACCACTAATGTAAAATCCACCAAAGGCGTAACATAGGCTACTCTTTATTGCCTTCTCTTGCAGCTCTCCCTTGCCCTCCAAACAGCCACTACTCAGATTGCACAGCCCCGTGCCCTCCTACCTGTGCTGACCTCTTCCCCATCTTCTGCCCCCTGCCACCCAATGGCTGTGTGGAGGGCTGCCAGTGCAATGCAGGCTTTGTGCTGAGTGACAGCAAGTGTGTACCACTCTCCAACTGCGGATGTGTGGACAGTAAAGGAGAGTACCACGACGTAAGTTGGGAGTCAGACAAGTATTGTATTCAGATCTGTAAGCTCAGTTAAGGTTCTCTGCCTTAACATGTTTACTTCACATTCTGCACATAAGGAAATTCCAAATAAGCAACTCCTTTGAAAGAAACGTCAAGTGTTGTAGATCCAAAACAGTTCATTTCAAAAGTTTTGGTAACACTGCTTATTTGCTAGACGCCATTGATGGTGGTAATCTTGGTGTGTGTTGCAGGTTGGAGATTCATGGTTGACAGAACACTGTGATCAAAAATGTACGTGCGGCCTGGGAGGTGTGCTGTCTTGCAAGGACTTTGAGTGCAGCTCCGGGTCCATCTGTGACCTGGATAAAGATGGAGAGCGATACTGCAAGCCTGAGAGTGCGTAACAATCACTAATATCTCATTCTCTGTGATCCTCCCTTTTCCCCTTTCACTCTCTAGCTTTCTTTTTTTACCCTCTTTTTCTAAATGTATCTATCATATAATGATTGTTTATTTGTTTCAGAATTTGTTTTTGGCTTAGTAGCCTTCAATTTATCACCTATGACAAGTATCAGTAATCCCATGCTTGGATCATAAACCTGTGTATCCCCATATGTGCCCATCTGTCACACTGGAAAACTCTGGCTTAAGAGCCACATTACAAAAGATCAGCACATTACAAAAATATACAATATAACATGCTGCATACCTCTGAAAGAGATTACTATATACACCTTATGTACTTTCCTGTCTCCCTCCCACTTATAGGGTTTGACGACTGCACAATTTCTGGTGACCCTCACTATCGCACCTTTGACAAATTCAACCATCACTACCAGGGCCCGCACACATACGTGCTAACTAGGGCTCATAATCCGCCCAGCTCTCTTACAGCTTTCACTGTCAGGGGCAAAAATGCTCGAAGGGGGGGCAACAGCCGCATCTCCTTCCTGCATGAGGTCTATGTGGAAGTGTATGGTGTCAGTGTTCGCATGCTTCAGAAGAAGGCTCTGCTGGTAAGGAAATTCTGATTGTGCAGTAATGGCACATGCTGCACAATAACCAATGCAGTAACGGACTCAGTTATGAAACATTGTACATTATTCATTAATATAAAGTAAAAAAAGTTTGCTTTAATTTTCTTACATTTGGTCTCTATGTTTTCCTTTCCCTAGGTTGATGGTGAGCGGGTTTTCCCTCCTATCAGCCCAAGACAGGGTATCAAGATCACTTTGAATTCCCGCTACCTTCAACTCTCCACTGACTTTGGTCTTAAAGTGAGCTTTGATGGCAACATGCTAGGAGGTAAGTGTGAACTCATACTTTGAGTCTTGACATGTTATCTCTGTCATATCCAAGCACAATATGCACATAAACAACAAACATAACCCCTTTCTCCCTGTGCAGTGGCGACTCTACCACGCACCTACAGCACATATGTGAGTGGGCTGTGTGGGAACTATGACCAGCGCTCCAACAACGAGTACATGAAACCTGACGGCACCCTCACACGCAACCTCAACGAGTTTGGAGACAGCTGGAGAGTAAGTGACAGACAAGCGGAGGGGCTTCGCACCTCAGACCTGCCGAGACTCGCTCGCTTGCACAGGTGAGTGAATGCACTTCAAAAACTGCAGTTTAATCAATTGCCCAACATTTCATGTTTTCTTACAACTGCACATCAAGACTTTTCAAAAATAAACATGAACCATGAAACATTGTCCAGTTATTAAAAAGCATACACTTGCTGTAGTATATAAAATTTGTTTTAAAAGGTACCATTTACATTTAGATACATATATCTATTCGGCATACAGCAGTTTAACCCTGTCCATTCCACACTAGTTATAAGAAGTGTTTCAGTTCAGACTACTTTTTGAATCAAACAGAGGGTAGCCAACAGAGGTTTACACCCATTAAAGGCACCGTAACATAAACAGTCTGTTAAACTGTAAAGAGAGGTTGGAAAATGACCATGTAAAAATTAATTGTGACTGTTTTGACACATAAAACATCAAATACATTAAAACACTGGAGTTGGGCCTTTTACTATATTACTATGAAGAAAAAAGCATTGACCAAATGTCTGCAGTAATGGTGAACAAAGGCTTTTCCTCGTCATATTTTACATTAACAGCACATATATTTTAAATGCTTCTCGTTAAACTAGATGGCAGTATATTGGTGGTTGGAAAAATGACTTCATTCTAAAATATTTTTGAATCCTCGCTGCTTGATTCTATACTTTTAGCCCCTGTTATGTGCCGGAATTGATCTGCTGTATGCTATAGACTACTAGACACATACACTATACACTGCAAATCTAGAATCTACATCTAAATCAAACTGGCTTAAAGGTCATTGTTAAAGCGTAAGCTGTGTTTAACTTTCCTTTTCTTACGTTCTCTCAGTTCTTACTCTGTCATTTTTCATTTCTATATCCTACACCCACTAACAAAAGCCTTTGTCTCCCTCCCTCTTGCTCTATCTCAGGAGAGAGGTGGAGGAGGAGCTGGAGTCCGGCTTTGAAACAGAAAGCTGCTCTGCAGCTCAGCTGGTTGAGTTCAGTGGGAAGAATCAGTGTGGGGCACTGAGTGACCCTGAAGGCCCCTTCACTACCTGCCACCTCGCCCTCTCACCTGATATGTTCCAGCAGTGAGTACAGTGTCCTGCACTATTGTAATGAATTCCATTAGAACGCAGCTTTACAGAATGAGGTGCATTTTAAACATGTCAGTCTGTGTTTGTTTGTCTGTGTGATGACCTGTTCTGCAGGAGACACATGCTCATGAATCATAATGGGTATTTCCCAAATACAGGGCCTGTGTGACCAGCTGTGTTAATTTTTTTTCTTCATGTTGAATGCATTTGTGTACATTTCTCATGAGTGTGTGTCTGTGTTTGTGCTTTTTCCAGGGACTGTGTGTATGACCTTTGTGCAGAGCAGAGCAACCCCACACTGCGCTGTGAGAGCTATGCTGTATATGCCCTGGCTTGTCAGGAACAAGGAATTGCATTAGGGAACTGGAGACAACAACTAAACTGTGGTATGTTACACATGCGCACACATACATACTCAAAGGATGTTTGCTAACTTTTCTAACACCTGATGCATATCCTCAGCAGACTCAAAAGTGCAGATATTTATACTCACATTAACAAATAACATCCACACACAGGCAGAACTTCCCCTATACTTACCAATGCCTTTGACATTTCTCTCTCTGCACTGGGTGTGTGGGTAGCGCTGGAATGTGGTGCCAACAGCAGCTACACCACCTGTATGACTCCGTGCCCAGCATCATGCGCAGACTTAGCAGCGCCTTCTGAGTGTGAGCAGACTGCTTGTGTGGAGGGATGCCAGTGCGCTCCTGGATTCACATTGAGTGACAACGATTGTGTTCCTTTCAATGAGTGTGGATGCACCTACCTGGGACGCTACTACACTGTGAGTCATTAGTTGTATGAATGTGTGCGTGTCTGTGTGTTTAAGGCAGGGATAAAAAGTATTTACATATTGTCCCTGTTGCATCTCCAAAACTGTAACGTTACAACTTTAAACTTAAGTTAATGTAGAAAGATTTTTTCCATGTTTGCATTTTGGACCATTTTTGCTGGACAATTCTTTATGAAATTATGTCAAAGGTAAATTTTAAAAAGAGATATAAAATTTTGTTCCCTACAGAGATCGTTTACATTAATAATAACTCATATCTTACTTCAAATTCTTTTTCACACAGCTGACAGAGACCTTTTTGACAGAGGACTGTGCTCAGAGCTGTGAATGCACCCCCACAGGGGCAGTGTGTCAACCCAGAGGCTGCAGTGACACAGAAGTCTGCACCATCTATGAGACCAGACGTGACTGCTACACTGGTGAGTTGCTTGAATAAAAAAAAACACTGACACGGTACTACACACTTTCACGTCATACATTTGTGTAAATGAGCTTTAAAGGGTACCAACTGATTAGAAACACAAGCTATGCATTTAGACACTAGCCCTATTCATTACCATGTGCAATGTGTGTGAGCCCATTGTGGATGGTCAGTGTCTGACCAGAGTCACTCATGCCTGGATATTTTTAGATGGTGGACCATTCTAAACCAAGCAATGATACTTGACCAGTTGTTTCTGACTCAGTTGTTCCGGCACAACACCTATTGTCTCTACTGTACTGACAATGTTTTATCACCCATATAGTATTTGATCAGCGGCAGTCCTGTGGTACAAACCGACCACTTAATCGATTAAAGGGCAGCTCACAACTAGTATCAGTA
>JBBIGA010000011.1:12713795-12728363 GCA_037576975.1 Alestes dentex
GTAAGGGATTACTTTTAAATGACAGTAACAAGTAATCTGTAATGTATTACAGTTTGGAAGTAACTTGCACAACACTGTTCAGTTGTCAGAAATGGAAGGCACCGATTGCAGCTCTAAACCAGGGCACGTTACATTGGTAAACGATTACAAACAGGCTAAATATGTTATTGCCTATTATAAAAACATGGAGTGTTTTTGCAAACTTCAGATGTTTGTGTTTAATCTAGAGCAGGCAAGTGTGTGTACACCAAAGTGTTCATGTACACCACCATGTGTGTGAACATACTATTAGAACCCCATAGGGAAGTTTTCAGAAACATGCATTATTGTGTGTTTTTTTTTTTTTTTCCTTTTTCCTTTTTCTGCTACAAATGCAGCACATTGAATTTTCTTATGTTTGACCTGCAATATGGACACACTGCACCACTGCATCATTTTGCACTAGACATGCTATTAATACTTGTAAATATTAAACTATTTTTAATACTTGTAAATACTAAACACTTTTAAAAAATGTTATTTTATTATTATTGTACCTATTTTCTACTTGTTCTTTGTTTCAATTTTTTTTTCAAATAAAAAAAAATAACTGTATACTTTTCTATATGTTCATGTAAAGTTGGGGGAACACGAATCTAAGAATTTCATTACGGGTAATGATGTTACATTGTTATCTGTACATGACAATAAAACTTGAAACTTGAAACTTGAAAACACAAATCCAATTTACCCCACTACTTGAACAAAGCCTTTTTCAAAAACCATACACACTCTTTAAAAAGCTTTTGGGGGCACCTTGTTATAAATACATACCTTGAGATACAGACAGCAAACAGCGTGTTTTTATTAAGATTTTTTTTGCACACGGTTGCCATTCTTTTTACTTCTGTGATAATAAGAGTACGGTTGTGATAATAAGAGTTTTTGTATGGTGTATTTTAGTAAGCAGTTGGGATATATACTTATACTGCATATTTACACATATCCAGAGTTTTCTCACTCTTACATAAACTGGCCAAGCAAAGCAAAACAAAAGCAAGACAAGGCAAAACCTTAATATAGCAACATATGTAAGAGACTTGAGAAGAAAGTAGTTTACAGGCAGACTGATTAGGCTACATATTCAATAAAGAAAACGTTACCAGAGTATATCCATACATCTTTATATTCAATATTTCTGCTTTCAAGTGGAAGTTAAATGAAATTTTGGATGTCAGGTTGGAAGTTAAAGTCATTGCCACGGTCAACACAGCTGAGGACAGGAGCACACTTGTAAACTGTACAAGTGTAATAAATGTTGAGGAATATATTAGGCATGCACAATTAACCCACATTTTGTTTCTGCTACATTTTTCTGTTCAAGAACACTTGCAAAATAGTCCAAAATTAATATGCAAACAAATTGCTGATTAATAACCAACCATAACCATTCCACATCCTCCATAGTTTTATGAACACAACCACTCTAGGGCCTTTAGAGTATTCAGACTGGATCCTGAAACCCTTTAAGGCACCTCTAAACATAGAGACATCTCTATGATATTTAGACGCGCCTCGTACCAGTTCCAACCTGTGAAGTGGCTTTTCACATGTGTTAAACGATGTCAGATATGTGTATATGTGGTTGTGACTTATCTTTTTATCGGACTCAATGCAGTTCTTGCAGACTGTGCTAATGTGGTCACTAATCATTGTTTGGTGGCCCTAACTGAAATGAGCTTATGAATCATCATCCACTCAAGATAAAACATGTCTCATATGCCAGCGGAAACTGTAGCAGAACAGGTCTTAGTCCCGGTTGAACATTTTGTAAAGGTGCACATTTTAGTTATGTGTTTTTGTGAAAGGCCTTCACAACATCTGCTTAATTTCACTGTATATTATTGTGGAACATTTTACCGCTGATGGTTTTGCTGATTGATGACACATAGCATAAGACTGTTTGGAAAAACTGACTGGACTACTTGAGAGTTAGTATAATGCTTTGCTGTTGTGAAAACAAGACCTGAAACACCATTTCTCTAGATTCGGACAGCGGCATGTCAGCAACAGTTTTTATGCCTGCCAGACAAAAATATGCCTTCAGGAATTCAGAGGTGCTCTAGAGCGGTTGTTTCCATCAGAGCTGTGACTGTTCAAGGGCCACATCCTCCTAACTCTGTCCATGTCGACGTTTTTACGAAACGTCTCTGTGGTAAAGTAGTAGGCCAGTGGGTCCAGAGTGGCATTCATGCAGGCTATCATCAGGCTATATTTGTAGGCAGATATCACTGAACAGGGCATCTCCTTTGCATTTCTGTAGGAGTACAGCACCACCAGCATGGCATGATATGGCAAAAAGCAGAACAAAAAGATGGTCAGGTTAACAGTTATCATCTTCTGGATTTTGCGACTGTTGACTAAGCCATCTGTCTGTGCAGCTGTGCTTTTCTTAATAGCCCGAATAAGCCCCCATGAACAGAGACCCATTAAGAGCAGTGGGATCCCAAATCCTATGATCATGGAAGAGGTAAGGGCAGTTGTCTGAATGGCATAGTGTGGAAAACTTCCAAAACAATTTTTTTGCCCTGTCTCATTTGTGTTTTTCCTTCCTTTGGACAGGTACATGGGCAGGCTAGCTCCTATAGTTAGTATCCAAACCCCAACACACACAAATGGTGCCTTTTTGCGGCCCTCACGCACTCTGGATGACAAAGGGAAGCAGACGGCCAAGCAACGGTCAAGGCTAACACAGGTGAGCAGGAAGATGCTTCCATACATGTTTGCGAGCAATATGAGCCCAGCAACTTCACAGATCTTCTGACTCAGACCTTGGAAACCACAGTGGTAATAGATCCGGAAAGGCAGAGTACAGACCAGGAGCAGGTCCGCTAAAGCAAGGTTGGTCATATAGATGGTGGTGTGTGAGCGTGACTTAGCTTGGCAGAAGAAAACTACAAGGGCCACGAGGTTGAGGGCGAGCCCAGCTATGAAAACAAGAGCATACACTGATACAAAAATGATGCTTGTATATCCCGCTGTTTGATTCTGACACTGTCCAGCCCTGGCTTCCAGTTGTGCCCTTGAAGAGTTTTCCATAGTTTCTCTTTTTGATGGTGCTACAGTTTAGCTTTCAAGGGTCTGCAGTGGAAAATAGAAAGAAGAATTATAACACAGGATGCTACATCCAAATGCAGAATGTAAATTTGGAATTACACCATTAGTTCATCACCAATGCTAAAAAAAGAGTTAACATTTCCTGCACCAGAAGAAAAACTGTTTCAAAATGAAAAGTGTTTAGCAGAAAACACGTCACCCCACCCACACACACATACACCCACCCACACACACACACACACACACACACGCACACACACACTCATGCACACACTGTAACTGCTTTTGTTGACTGCACTGTGTGTTGTCTAAATCCTGAAATATCAAATTGGTGTTTGTGTTTTTGTTTTTTTGTGTTCATAATCCTGAAGGAATGATGTTTCGTTTCACTGAATACTGTGTATATGGTTGAAATGACAATGAACACCTTTACTTGATCTGACTTTGTGCATTTGACCTGTCACCTCTTTTTCTGAACATTCTTGAGACAGCCATATCATTACATTTGTGGCAAGTTCAAAAGGCTCTCTGAACTACAGTAGTTTCTGAATGTAGAAAATGAGTTTTGATTCCATCTGTTTAGGAGACATCAAACAGGATCTCTGTGCCTTTCTGGTGATGGTGCATAGTCTTATTTATCCTCAGTGGGGGGCACAGACTGCTACTATATGACGGCATCATGCATTACTATATATATTTAACTTTTGTTCTTGGATATCAAATGTTCTTCATCGGCGTCTTCATTCTTATATTGACATGAATGAAATGCTCCAAAATTACTTGGAATAAAACATGACTGTTACATGAACTACATAAATAATATATGGTCATTATATAAATATAGAATCATGTTTTGATTCAAACAGGAAAACTTTGAATACATAGATGTAGTTTAGCCATCGCAGCATTGAACACAAACTACGTAACGAGTTTGACCATCATTTCAACCATGTTTGCCTTTCCTTCTGTTCACATATACAAATGATTTTTTGCACAAATCCATTCATGTTGAGCAAGAACATATTCATATTGCTTAGTTACATTGAAACTGATCTTAAAAAAAAAAAAAAAGGAACCAGGCCTCAAACGAAACCTAAACCTCAACTGAAAAAGATTTGAATGTGACATTCTGACTTCACTTTCACAGTGGTTCTCAAAATGCATCGTGTTGGAAAAATAGATAGTGACCAGATCAAAGACACATAATCTACCAGGAAATTACTGCAAACAAATAATTACAGTAATTATACAGTAATTACAGTACATTTTTTTTAAAATACATTCCTGACAAAAGCATGCGATATTAAACAAAACATCTTAATAACTTAATAACACTATTAAACTGTTGTATAGTGAAATAACAGTTATTTAAATGACAAGTGATTCCAGTTCCTTTTGATGTGTACAGTGGACTGTTCACTCTTTGTTGTCACTTTTATGTACACTAAACAGCTAAACTCACATTTTCCTTCCACTTTGTATCTATTTTGGGCAATATCTTGCTGTGTAGTCCTTTGTTACTCTCATTTGGTTATTGGCTCCCACAGACCTACCTGCCACTTGTTATATCTTTAGTGAATCTCCCACTGTTTGTTGCTTTGCTCTCACCGCTTGTAGAACTGAACCTATTATTCTTCATCTAAACGTGGTCTTGTCCTGCCGTTCAAACAAGCTGCTGCGAAAGCACGATTTCGTAACGTGTCTTTGTGTTGTCCTTCACCAGCTAGGAGAAGTCTTTTTTTTTTCCGAGAAAAGCACATTTGTCACGACTACTTCCTTAAACATTTCCTCTTGAGCCCGTGACAGTTATTTCACCTCTGCTCCATACTGTGAGTTGGCGATTTGCACTTAAGCATGATATTAGACATTTGCAGCAATCCTTACAGCAGAAGATTTTTTTTATACAGATTTATCATGGCATTTACAGCCTCTTTATATTGTACCTAACCTTTTTCTATTGATGTAATCCATACGTATATGAAACTGTGGCTTTTTTGATTTTTTCACAATTCAAACTTCTTTTTGTTCTTTTTGTACTTTCCAAACTGTACTTCCTTCTGAATAAGGAAACTGCAATCCAGTTTCTACATTTGTCATGTATATTTGAGTGCTTGGAACCGTATCCACATCAACTTATTATTAGTTATTGCAAATATAAGGAAAGCGCATCATTTAGTCTTGCTTTTATAATTTCTCTATGATACAGTTCATGTAAAATAGCAGTGATAGGTTTACCAACACAAAGCCATTGTTTTGACATCACTGTTCTGTTGCTATGATTGCTGCATTTAAATAAAAAAGCCCTGAAAAAACTACTATCAATGTCACACTTACCTGGAAAGTGTTTTCAAGAGTCAGTGGTGCGAGCAAGGGTTCCACAGAAGCACTGGACTATCTTTATGTTGCCGGCACTGCTCTGACATTTCTCTTCATGTTATGGAGGTGAGAATGCCTGTGACTACCCAGGAAATACATCTCAGTAGTGTAAACTGCACTGTTTTTTTCCTTTCTCACTCTCTCTATCACATTTCAGAAAGCTTCCTTTTTTTGCTGCTACCGCTAACCCCTGGATGTGAGGGCGCAGCTTCTGTTCCAGTCCACATAAATTTTCACTCAAAGAGAAACATAACCATGGCACCCACTTTACGTGACTGGAAATAAAAAAAAGGGCACTAGCATTCAGATTGCCTGGGATGTACCCAACAAGACATGAAAGACAAGTAAAATGTGAAACTTGTGGGTGTGACATATAGGCTGTATACTGTGCGAAACCACATTCATGCACAAGACCTAAAAGGCCACACTGTCACGCACGGAAAACTTACAGTCAATACAGACAAAAAGGAGTCTTTTGAATGTAACAATGACACACAATCAAAAACTATATTTTATAAAACACATGAACTTAAAAGTGCAGTTTAATTTCCTTCAAATGCAAAAAGGCTATTTTCCTTGCAAAACACACAATCTCATTAGTACACTTTCAAAAAAATGTAGAAAAAAAAAAATTACCAGTACCCTTCCCATGGATTTATTTAACATTACATCCGTGTTCAACCACTCACTGACACTTCTGTTTATCCTAAAGCAGATATTTTAGTAAAATTGCAGCATCTCCCCTGTGGTAATTGCTGCAAATTTTTAGTAATCAAATCTGTAACATTTCTATGGACAGTTTCATCAAAGCTGAAATGTAAAATTCTGTATAGTCGCTGGTAGTGTACATTTTCTGGTAAATATGAATGTATTTTCTTCCAAGCCTTCACCAGAACTATGTAACATTCTAATGTGATAAGTATTTAAACAGGTAATACAACATGATCAAATAAATCCACCACAATATATACAAATTCAACATGTTTATTCTGGGCTTGTTTTGTAGAACACTTTTTGCTTTGAAAGGCAACAAACAGAATAACACACAGGGCTTCTTTTGGTTATTTATTGTGCATTGGATGCAGTGCATTTCGGCCTATAGTTTTCCAACACATGACTCCTCACCTGACTGACAGGTCAAGATCATCACAGGAATACTAAGATGTATCAGCAACACCACTCCCTGACTGTTGAAGGCACTAAACTGCATTAGCACAACTGTTCAACAACATCACTACAGCAATGTGCCGCATACTCGAAACGATCCGCTACATTAACTGCATCACCAACAGGCAGAAGTTCAGCATGAGCAACATGCATGAGACAATAAATGTGTTGGGTCTGAAATTAATTTGCCCAACAATCTGGATAGCCACTATGTTAATGTTACTTAGACAACTTAGTTAATATTTGCGGTACAGTACTACACTTTTTGTTGGTAGAAACAGTATTGGACATTTACAAGATCTTGCCTTTTTAACTGGTTAGCTGACTAGCAGGCCCAAGTTCTGCAAACCAAAACAGGCAGCTTAAGTAGCTTTTGTACCTATGGGTCCTTGGGTGCACAACCTAAGGCTTCTGCCTGACGTCCACTAAAGTATAAATAGAGGTAAAACGTAAATGAACAGTATTACAAAATGAGTCAGGAGAAGATTTCGGGCTTTTCTGGTAGTGGTTGACACAGTTCAACAAAATGTCAACAACTGTTTCCAACTAAAATGATACTGAGCTAAATCATTGCAGTGAAATGCAAGTCTTGAGTTTTACCACCGAAGTGTAAGAACTGGTTCTCCAGCTCTGAAATCTCACAGAAACTTCAGAATTAAACTGAAGTTAATGACCTACATGTGAGATGGATGTCTCCTACAGATTTTGCACTGAGCTTCTTGTTCCCACAATGCATTGTGTAATTCAAAATACAGGTAAAACACCTGTGAAAAATTAAAACAGAATATTTCTTCACATTAACATAGTACTCTCAGCTGTACTGATATGCACGTTTCATACAGTGTATTGTATGAGTCAGCATGTGTTGAGCTACTGAAATAACAGCTGGTTCTGTTTTTTTTTTTTAAATAAATCAGATACGATGAATAGGGCAGGATTCGGATATTGGATCAGCACCTTTGAGATTCTTCAGTAATGGCAGAAATGACTGATGGCACTCGTCGAGGCCATGAGGTTAAGGTTGGGTCAAACTGTTGTTTGTCTTTCTTTTGATCAGGGTCTCCTTCCACTGAGATCACACCCGAGTTACACCTGTGGACACACAACTCATAAGACTCATGGACAGAAGATCCTGCTGAGGTGCAACAATGCAAAGACAGCCTTCCATCTAACATTACTGCTTTTGTTTTTCAGACACCATTGTGTTGTGGTTAAATAACCATAAACAGTCATAAGCAATTATTACTACTTCCGGGCTTTATGGGCACACACATGCTAAGCCACATGTTTTCTTACCGACTTGCTGTTGCATGTGCCACAGAGGCAGCCGAAGAGGCCATTGAGAGCTTGGAAGCCACAGAGTAGCAGCTCCACACAAGAAGCCACCAGTAGAGTACTGAAGAGACCTACGTTGAACTGAACCACATCACTGGGCTCCACGCATGTATCCCAAAGGTCAGTATTCTGCAGGTAGCTGCCATTACTGTCCAAAAGATGAACAGATGAGTTTCTACGCTCTTAAAACAGGTGTCAGATATGATTATTTAGCGTGATGGAATATTTGTATGTGTGTGTGTAATATAAAGACTAAGAATAGAGCAGCATTATCTCGCTTACTTGTTAGCAAAAGGTCTCCCCCAAACACCCTCTTTGGTGAGGCAGACGGGCCCATTAGCCAGTCCTGCCGCAGCCACACCCAGACTGTACAAAGCTCCTGCCACACCAATAGCAGCAAAACCTATAGACAAGAACATCTAGAGGGCAAAGTGCAAACCAGGTTGTTAGTAACAGTCTAATATGGACAATGAAAGACCAGAAAAACACGTCACACAAAACTCACTCCGCAGCGGTTGGCACAGCAGCCCTGTTTCCCTGTCAGATGGATGTGAATGGCTGGAATCAACACCTGCAGAGAAAAAGAAACAATTTCATTGCTGTGCCATGAGCCAGAATATACTGCTCAATATGCCAAGAACGGAAACTGTACAGATTCAAACAAATGCTAGCATGGATTTGGAAAATACTTTAGGACTACAAAGTTAGGTCTGTTATTACTGTGACAGAAAATTAGACATCTAAACTATTTTAAAATTAAGCCCTTCTTTTAAAATTTATTCCAGGGTACAAATCTAGTATCTACAGCGGACTATTCAAAATAATCTTACCAAAAATACGCTAAAGAAAAAAAAAAAAGCAATATAATCTGCCAAAATGAGGCATATTTGATTTGCAACTCACCATGATGCCTCCTCCAAGGACTCCTCCCATGAATTTGACTTCATTTGTGAGACGTGGCTCCTCTTCTGTGTCGGTCTCTGCAAACTTCACCGACCAACCCGGGAAGAACAGCAGGATGTTGCAAAGGATGGACAGAATAGCCAAGGGATAGAGTGTAATACCGATAAACTTGGAGCACTTTCCCGTACACATTGTTGCACAAATTAAAAATTAGCTCTGCACAAAATGGAAAATAGTAAAAAATGTATTGTGTCTACTGAAAGAGTCTCCAGTGGTATGAAACTGAACCTGGCGGTAGATCCCGTGTTCTCCTGCTTCCAGACCAATGAGCATAAATACTGTCGATTTATGAGCTAATAGATGGAGGAGGGGGTGAGGAGGTGATAACACAAAAACATCCACCAATCACAAACCATGTGAATGAGAGAGACCCATCCTTATCATATATGAGCTGCCATAAATGAGACTGGCCCTTGTTTATCAAAATCCATGACGGAGAAGGCCAGATAAGGAAAGAGATGTTCTCAGATGTATCAATACAAAGACTAAAATACTGGCATGATAACACTGAAATATATGTTTACCCACCCATTATATATGAAATCTACCATGCGTTTTTGAGGTATGTGTGAATAAAACATTCCAAAAACAGAAATACAGAATTCTCTCTTTTATAAAGAGTGTTAGCTAACCCTGACATGTGGAAGTTGTATTTTAGCCTGACTACAGTTTGAGAAATGCACTATATAAATTCAACTTTTTTTGATTAAGAGAGTCTGATGTAGAACTATATAACGACCACACTGAGGAGATGCCTATGGTTTTAATAGTGAGTGGTGGTTACACACATACAGTGATATCTCCACTCTGTGGGTGTTTTCTATCTTTGTATCCATAAATTCTGCTTTGAATTTGGACAGCCTGGCAGCAGTCTACCACTTTGGACACCAAATTGCACTTTATCGACTGTGTATGCAGGTGCGTGTTAATGTGTGCGTTCCCTTGGTAAAGGGGATGGACTCTGACCCTCCCATCTTATTGATGTGCAGATAATACACAGTAATCAGAGGGCCCATAAAACGTCACTGGAAAATCCTACAGTGATCAATCACCAAGCTTCTATTAATCTATATGTTTTAAAACAGTACATTACAAATATGGCTACAAACTAGTCAAGGTCTTTGGGAATGTTTTCTTATCAGAGGAGAAAATATTTAATAGCCTTAAAACACCTATTATGTCTTTATTAGTAGAATCAGAATCAGAAAACTTTATTGCTGTACTGTTTGCTCGAACAGTTAATGTTGAGTCTAAAGAAATCTATGCTATCAGAAAGAACTACGTCTAAAAACATTTACCAGGTTAAAGCCTCATTTTCTATGTGACTAAAGAGTACTTCAGTAAGAAGAAAAGAGCTTAGAGTAAATCATCTAAAGAAATCCAAGGAAAACCACTTATTTTTCTACATTCTTTGTACATAACTGCTGCCCTTTTTTCACTGATTCAACTTGATGAATGAACCATTAGTAATGTTCCAGAATAAAATATAAAAATATTTTAACCCTCCTATTGTGTTCCAGTCAAATCTGACCGATTTTCAAAATTTCTCTCTAGAAAATGCTGTTAATTTCATCAGTTTGTCGTAAGGTTCCATGACATTGTTTACACAAGGCACTGGAATGCATAAAAAATATTTTTATTACATTTTTTGTGTTTTATTGAACTTAGGAACACTCGTGGTGTTCCCGGTCAAAAATGACCCAAATATTAGAAATTAATTAGTAAGACTACAATTAGTGTATAAAACAGAGTTTAAGAACATTCCCACACCCCACCATGTTGATTCCTTTGAGCACACACACATATAAACACACACACACACACACACACACACACACACACAAACACACACCTTAAGTCCCCCATTCCCCCACAGGAACCTCTTCAATTCGATTTTTACTCCATGTGGAACCACACCTGTTGACAATTAATTCAAATAAATACTAAATTCCTGAAAAAATCTCCATAGCAACCGCTTCCTTCACCTGAGCAACTATCTTGTAAACCTTTGCAACCACATAGAAACTCCCCAGCCAGTCCGACACCCTAGCAACTACCTGGAAATTACATAGCAACAACCTCCTACACCATAGCAACCACCTTTTATATCTTAGCAACCATCTGGAAACTCCCTACCAACCACCTCCTACACCACAGCAAACACCTAGCGACACTCTAGCAACCACTTGGTAAACCAGAACAAAAATCCAGAAACTCCTTAGCAACCACCTCCTACAAATAGAGGCTGCCTAGAAACTATTTAGCGACCAAATCCTACACCACAGCAAGCACCTAGCAACACCCTAGCAACCACTTTGTAAAACAGTATCAGAAAACTTTATTGATCCTGGAGGAAATTGCTTTGACTCAGATAACATAGCAACCACCTAAAAACTCCCTAGCAACCACCTCATCCACCATAGCAATTGCCTAGAAACTACTTAGCAACCACACTGTATCCAATAGCAACCATCTAGAAACTCCTTAGTCACAACCTCCTACAGGCAGCTACTGCCTACAAACTACCTAGCAACCCATTCTGACACCATAGCAACCACCTTTTATACCTTAGCAACCAGAAAAAAAGTTTCTTTACTAAATAAATCATAAGTCACTTTTGACCGGGAACACGACAGATGTGATTTTGTGCCACTTTTTAAGAAAATGTTAATGGTTTAAAAACAGTGTCCTTTGGTAAACATTGAAATTAGATTCTCTATAATAAACAGTACAAAATGTTTCATCTTAGGACGTGTTACAGTCAAAATAATCTCTTTATAATATTTTTTCTTAAAAAAAACATGTTGTATGACTTTAGGTGAATGAGGCCTACAGGCCTTAAATAGGAAATGGAAATTCAAAACTTGTAATTTTCACATAAATCTGAGTTAGTAGAAAGTTCCAACACAAAATTAGGTAGTAATATATATATATTATCATGGATTTATAATCAACTAACCTGTTCCCGGTCAAAAGTGACCGTGAACACAAAGAGTGTTAAGCCTAAATGAACACAACAGGAGGGTTAAACTGTAAATATGGTCAACCCAGTTGTATAATTCTGTTGAATGAGGGTTTCAGGTAACCACTGCTGTCAGTTTTTTTTTTTTCAATTCCACACTTTATATTTGTAAAATTTCCTCAAAAGACAACCAATTTGTGTTTTTTGACAATCATTATGCTTCTGGTTGCAGGATTCTGATGCAATGATGTCCAGGAATTGCTCAGATATGAACTGGTGATCCAGTCTTACAGATGAAGAGGATACTGGACACTGACCATAGAACAGAATATCACAGCTCATTTTCGAAGGCAGGTAAAGGCAGAAACAAACTGTTTTGAGATCAGTAGTGTTGGTTTAGAGGCTGTGTTTAAATTGGTTACATAAACAGGGCATAGGCTGCGGGAGTTTTACAAGTCAGCTTCCTCAGTAACTTAATTGGCACACCATAACTTTCTCTTCCAAGTTCTTATATAACTAAAACTGGCAATAGAATTATATTGCCCATCCCAACCCACAAAATCATAAACAAGCTTTGATAAAATAATGATGTGTTTTTATAGACTAATGATGGCCTGGCAATAAACATTTATTGAGCAGTCATGTGAATTTAAAAAGGTTCAGATACAAGTCTTCAGAACCTAGTGCTGTTTTCATGGGTAAGTTAAGGATCGACTGCCACTCAGTAGTAAGGAGTAATGAGAGTAGCACATGTCTCTTTGACAGATTATGGACTAAGGTACATTTTATTCTAGCCATTCTTTGGTTCGAGGAGAACATTTCAAATCAACTTAACTTTTTGTCACAGAAACTGTTCTAGACAATGTTTTGGTCTGACCAGTAAGGCCTCGGTGTTTATTAGCAAAAACCTATACAAAGGTCGTATAAGATCATGTGTTTCTTAGCTTATAATGAATGGAAAAAGAAAAACCAAAAACAAATGTACACCCGCTTGCCCCAGATGTAGTCACACAGTTAAGACATGTCTGATGTGCAAAGTTGCTTCTTCAGTTAATTACTCGATCTGCCCAGCTAATCTAGTGACTTAAACAGTAGAAGACAGTAGTCACCCAAATCTTATCTGTGATCTACAGTCAAATTTTGAGTGTGGCACGCTGGTAAACTGGTTATGGTCAGAATTAGGTGAAACTGGGAAAAGTAAGTCTATTTCAAACAATAGCAAAAATATAACAAATATTTTGCTGCATAAATGTCCAATTTTGATACAGTATAAGACAATGAACAAATACAAATGATTAATTAAGAATTACTGAGCAGATACACAACTAAATTACCAAGTGACATGTCACAAAATCTTTAGATCTTTTCTATATCACCCTTAGACGTCATTGCAAATCTTTTATTGTGTTACTATTTTTACCCGTTAGCGTCAATTGTGACTTCCGAGAGAGCACAACCACTGATAACTACACCAACACACAGTAACCACCATGTCATTGCATGCTTGTTGGACAATATATAACCAAGCTAATCAGGAAAAGCTGAGCTGTCATTCAGTCCTTCAAAGCTGTCAGATTATCTTCAGTTCACTTGTTATCCATGTTTTCAGATTTGAGTCCATTTCACATCATTAAAAAATTAACCTTTGAAGAGAAAGACACTGAAAAATAAAGTTTAAAAATATCTGACCTACTGAGCACTGGTCACTTGGTTAGAAACAACAGTACAATTGTTATTTAACTCAAGTAAAGGGTTTTAGATCTCCAGCAGTCTGTTAAATACAGAGGCAGACAAAGTACCTAACTTCAGTACTTAAGTGAAAGTACAGAGACCACTAGTCAAACATTACCTCAATATGAGTAAAAGTCATACAGTCAAATTTCACTCAAGTCAAAGTACTGAAGTACTTGCTTCCAAAAATACTTAAGTATTAAAAGTACATATTTCACTACATTGTTGATTTATTGCCACCACACTTACAATACCTAATGCATCTAACTTGCTTGTAGAAGATGTAGCATAGGTAGAATGTTAGATGGTGAGTTTTTGTATGCTGTAATATAGTTTGTTTTAAGCAAACATGGCACACACTTAAAACGATACAAATTTTTTATCTTTTCCGTAAACTTAAACATCGACTCTAAATATGGCCATGGATGCGGGCATGAAGGGTCGCCGTCTCCGTCTCCGTCCATTCTCCCCAGAGATGTTCACAAGTCATTTTTACCAAGTCCAAGTCAAGTCTCAAGTCTTTGTGCTCGAGTCTAAGTCAAGTCTCAAGTCTTTAGTCCCAAGTCCAAGTCTATGGGGTACATTTTGTAAAAACAGCTTAACAAATTTAGGGATGTCATTTTTTCATAATTTAGCGCAATTTTCACACAGAGCTAAATGTGTTTTAAAAAATCTAAATGTTGCACTTTTACAAACGGTGACTCTAAATGTGCGATTTTTTTGAGCTCTAAATGTTAAGCTCTAAATATTTAGAAGATATGCTAATTGGCCACGCCCCATATTACAATTGGCTGTTACTTACAGGGGGCTGGACTGCGCTGTGATTTCCCCTCACCAACATGGAGGATTTGCCTTAAATGATCTTAAATCTAAATGTTAAAAATGAAAAATATATCTCGCACTCTAAATGTGAAACTTCACAGTTAGATAGGGCTCGG
>JBBIGA010000011.1:12739812-12749929 GCA_037576975.1 Alestes dentex
TTGTCAGTGAGAGAGTTACTGTGAACCCTGTCAGTGCCAACCAGAGGAAAGGGGAGACTAGACCTGAGTGAAATATGGTTTCATCGCTAGCCGACTGTTCCTCTGCGTTCTGTCAGTGCCAGCCCTGGAGTAGCCATTCCTCCTGGTATCAATAGTATCAATAGTTACTATTATATTTGTTATTGTTTGATAAAGCAGCTGTCCCTTTATTGAAGTGAAACAGGGCTTCAGTCGAAGGTATGAGTTGCCTGGCGTGTTTTGCATGCTTGCTCCAGGGGCGTGGATTTACACAGGGCACATTCTCATTGGAGGCTGTCTGATATCTTCCTTTATCCTCGTCTGTTTTCTAAACAAGGCCGAATACAAATAAATACACTAAGTCCAAAAGTCACCCATTCTATTGAGTGAAATCAGCTGCTTTAAGGTGAACCAATTGCACAGCTTAGGGTAGTTGGTTTCCCCTGGATGGAGATGCCCCTGTGCTCCTTGGGGGAGTTGCCCCTGTTTTCAGAAGGCTGTGGGTTCGAATTCCTGCATGGGACGGTACCTCCCACTGAGGTACCATCCCACGCAGTGCTCCCCAGGCACTCCCCGTTGGTGGCAGCCCACTGCTTCACTTGGTGAATGGGTTAAATGCAGAGAAAGAACTTCACACTGTGTGCTCTGCTGTGGTTCATGTCCATGTATGACTATAAGGGGCCACTTTACTTATAATCTCCACTGAAGAGCTTTACCAACAGCAAGGGGACACTGGAACAGCCACACAAGGTCAACATACCTACTGTCAAAAATCAAATACAGAGGTGTAACCCCACCCCCACCCCACACTTGGCTGTAAAACTGCATTCTTTGGAGTCCTGAAGCACCATACAGTACCTTTGGAACAAGCTCGGGTGTTGTTTGTGATCCAGAACAAATCCTCCAACGTCAGTAACTGAATTCACCAATGCTGTTGTAGCTGAATGCAAACAAATCCTCACAGCAGTGCTCCAGCATCTAGAATAAAGTTTTTGCATCAAAGGAGGATGCACTCCTTATTACTGCCCTTTTCAGAAGAAGTGGATAAACAGATGTCTGCAAACTTTCGAACATGTAGTGGAAAGCCCTCATCAAAAGTTGAAAATTAGTGGCTGATGGGTTTTTTTTTTACATCTTCCCACAGTGGAATGTCTGAAGATAGTCATAAGCAAAGGTCTGGGCATTGGAATCATCCTTGGGTCTGTACTGGGTAAGAGAAAGCCACTGCTTTCAACTATTCCTCTGCTTCACTTTCTTTTCTCCATTGTTTTAACTGCATTTCTCATAGTTCATTTTCATTTTGATCTCCACAGTGAAGTTGCCTCAGATCTTGAAGCTGATTGGGGCAAAGAGTGCAGAAGGTCTAAGTTTTAACTCCGTGCTACTCGAGCTGTTTGCCATCACGGGGACCATGGCCTACAGTATCGCCAACAGCTTCCCGTTCAGGTAGGCCCATGTTTGAGCCCACAGCGAAGCAGTTTTGTGTTATTATGTGTCTACACTGAGCGAACAGCATCTGCATTTACTTCCATTCAGTCATTAGACTTTTTTAGGCCATTTTGCTACTTTTCCCTCTTAAAGGTTTGTTGTACAATATCTTCCAAGAAGTGCCAGCGGTATTTGTGAAATTACAGGAACAGTAAACAAATATTCAACCTTTTTTCCATAAATCCACTTTACTCAAACTTTATTCAAACAATGTCTTTTGATTTATATTTGTACAAAAGGTATATATTCATGAGGAAACAAAATGAAATTATTTTTGGGGGGGGGGGGTAGTATTCAGATGTATGCCTATATAAGATGTTTATTATTTCTAGAAAACTAAAATGACCTGAAAGCAGCAGAAACTACTGTTACACATAGAGCAATAAGCAATGCAATCCTCTCCTACACCTCATGCAAAACTGCTCTACTAAAAATAGAAGCACAAAAATCTAAAGTTTGCACAGTCATTTCAAAAAGTCCAATGAAACAAAATTAGAACCCTTTGGCAAAAGTCCAGCTCGTCAGGTTTGGTGAAAGAAGATGCATATTGATGCGTATTATCACATGGACATCATACCTACAGTGGCAACCAGGAGATATAAGAGAAGAATTTAATCATTACTGTTTTTGTGGTTTCATTTTCTATAACATGTTTTTGTATAAAAAAAAGTGCATGAGTACTTCTTTCCTCTGTGGGTATAGGTACCATTCAGCAGCATTTCCTTTTTTTTTTTTTTCAAAAGGCTGTCTGAAATAATAAATGGGTGCAACAAAATTCTGTTATTTTCATCATTAATATACCTTCTGTGCAGATGTGCCTGTCTGCAGTTCAGAACATACTGACTGTGTGACACACTAACGTTTTTGACACATTCATTACATTTATAATCCACAGTGCCTGGGGTGAGGCTTTATTCCTGATGTTGCAGACGTTGGCTATTGGGTTTCTTATCCAGCATTATACAGGAAACACCATCAAAGGTACAGAAAAACACTTGCAAGCCACACACATTTTGACATTTACAAAGTTCAATAGATGGATTAAAAAGATCAACCAACTGTGAAGATTATAATTATAATTGTAAATATAGTTGGGCCATCTGGTTGCCTAGTAGTTAGGGCATTGCCCCTGTGATCAGAAGGTTGAGAGTTTGAATCCCAGGAATGCTGGTGGCGCCACTGAGGTAGAGACCGTCCTCACACACTACTGCCTGGGCGCTGTGTTCCTGACTGCCCGTTGCTTCACTTGGTGAATGGGTTAAATGCAGAGAAGGAATTTTGTGCTGTTCACACTGTGTGCTGTGGTGTGTTCATGTATGACAAATGGTTACTTTAAGTCAAGAAAATGTGAAATGTGTCCTTCCCTTTCTCTTAACTTCTTATAATTTCCTCTCTGGTTATTTGCAGGCCTTGGCTTTCTGGTCATCTACTTTGTCCTGTTGGCCGTCCTTCTATCTCCCCTCACCCCCATGTCTGTTGTTACCACCATGCAAGCTTCAAACATGCCAGCTATAGTCTTTGGACGGGTATGTGAACACTAGAAATAGACAGACTGAATCTGTGGTATAACAACAGGGGGCTCCATATCCATACTGGCACACAGGCCTGAATCATGAGTGGGCATTTGAAAATCACACGGCGCTGGTGGGAAATGTATCCATGTAGAAGAAAAACAATCTATGCAATAATAACTATGAGTCAAGAAATCAATATAGATCTGTAAGGGAGACACACATTTAAATGTGTTATTTTACATACTTAATTTTTGTATTCATTTGAATTTGTTTAGAAAATTGGTCTCCTTATTTGCCTTCTCACAGCCCTTAAATGCAGCCAGTATGAAGTGGTTCATGCTGTGTTAATCACTTGAATGTTCATTTTTGTTTTGGACAAGAAGTGCGACAGCACACATGAAGTTTGGCTTCACTTTGATCCTTTTTTGACACGTGCCACTATAGAAGCATGTAAAAAAAAATACTGGATTTAGTGCGGCATTATGATCAGTTTAATGACTCCTTGATTCCAGTCTTAATGGCATCTACGGCTCAGAAACATCCGGTTTCTGAAGAACATTACTCACCAGCTAGTTTCTATCAGCACTGCACAGACTTGTTTATGTCTCACTTTTTTCATACAGATTTCCCTCACCTGTAATCCTTTCATGTAGATCCCTCACAATCTACAACATGATAGATTATATATATTTTTTTTACTGTAAAGTTAATGTAAACATTTAGGTTAATGTTCGATTTTACTGGAAGCATGCCTCAGCTTGCTTGAGACATAACTACATCGCTATGTCAAGTTTTTTCATTCAGTGAAGGTAATAACATGAAAATGTACTTCTCATATGATGAGAAATACGTTGTTTTTTTTTTTTTGCACCAGGGCTGGTCAGTTACACCACAGGGCTAAACTAACTGGAAATTTACCTCAGTTCAAAAGTGAATAGTTTAGGGCTTTGCTTACCTATTCTTTGTTTTTTAGCTCATTCAGGCTGGCACAAACTACAGAAACGGCCACACAGGACAGCTGTCTGCCATTTCTGTGTTTTTGCTGTTTGCTGGATCCCTGGCACGGATATTCACCACAGTGCAGGTATGCTTTCAGAACACACTCCCACCAGTCACAAGTGATGAGCTGAAAAAAATCTCATATGTAAGAAACATGCAGCTCTGGAAAAAAGAGACCACTGCAAAAATGTTCAGTTTCTTTTATAGGTGCGAGTATTGAACTGAACAGCTGTGCGTCAGTGTTTCACAACTGCTGACAATATCTCTCCTAATTTCCAAATAAAAATGTTATTCTTTAAAGCATCATTTTAAAGGAAATGACAAAACATAAGAGAAATGATGCGGTGTTGGCAGAACTTGAATAATTCAAAGAAAACAAATCTCTTGTTCACTCTTAAACAAAATGGCAATAATTGAAGTACTTCTAGTACTGTTTTGCCACCCAACTGGTCACATTGCGAGAGGAGAGAGTTGCAGCAGTGTTTTTATACGTTTACTCATTAAATAAGATGTGATTCAGGTGATCACTAATCAGTACCTCATAAAGCAGAATGAGGAATTTAACAGACACTGGCATGGAATGGTTGTCATACTCATAGAGATGCTGATTTAAAAATAAATTGCAGTAGTCTCTTATTTTTTTCTGGGGCTGTATTTAGTATATCTCCATATGAGAAACACTCTTTCCTTACACCAGGGTTGTTCAGTCTAACCCACAAAGGATTTTCATTCCAAACAAGCATGAGCTCACCTTATTTCACTTGTTTAATCAGTTGGTCACACTCTTCAAACAACTGAACATGTATGTACCTGCACCCACACCAGCCCTTTGTTTATGAGATTGGATATCCCTGCTTTAAGTTGACTCAGCCTGTATGTAGATATTGTTGTATTCTTTTCTATATTATAGGACTAGAATGATAGCAGTTGGAAAAGTGGTACAATCACATTTTCACAGTGATTTAAAACTGGTGTGAGAGAGGTATAAGCTAAGCATCATTGTCAGTCCACCATAAACTGACCACTAGAGACAGACTTGGCCCATGCATGTAGATTTCTGATCCATTTTTTGTTTACCTGTGCATTTCAACAGGAAACCGGTGACACTCTGATGGCTCTCACATACATCATCTCATCTTGCTGTAATGGACTGATAGCTGCCCAGGTCCTGTATTACTGGAATGTCAGTCTGGCTCTTAAGAAGAAGACTGAGTAAATCACAAGAACACAGAACGGTGATGCATGAAAGATGCTAATACCTCTACATCCATTCCAGTTAACCTGCTGCTCTGAACAGCTATAAGTTCACAGTTAGGCACTAATCAGTTGAGAGTGCCATCAGATATTTGTAGTTTAGGGCAGCAGGTTCCACTGTGTCTATAAATGCACACTTTGAGTAAGAAAACAAGTGAAGGAATATGTCTGCAATACTGTACAGAGGAGACCCATCATCATGGTCATTCTCTATAGTACACTGTGGAGGCCTGAACTGTAGGACCAAAAAAGCTATTTTGATAAGATGGGCCCCTTGTATTGAACAACAGTTAATTTTTAAATTTACTCTAGGATTACAGCTTGCTATATTCTTTCATCATTTCCTTAGCTCAGGGAAAGAAATACTGTCTTTCTGTAGTTTTAGAAACTTTCTCACTTTCTGTATTTACTGTCTACTCCTTGTTTTCTCAGTGTCTACTTTTGACTTTTACTGGGGCAGTTCACCGTATACATATATAGAGAGAAGCTTCTAAAGCAAAGCAGTCTAAATGAATATGAGGACCAGATAAAACATGACTTTTGGGGCTTTCCCATGACCTTGTTTGTGTGAGAATGAGACCACATCAGTTTTACCTATCAAGAGTGACTGCATTTCCTCTGGTATATTTTTGTTCCAAATACATGTAAATTGCACATCCTGAAATCTGTCATTTTTCCTGTTCTTTTTCATAGCATTGAAAATCTTTTTACGTGTTTTATATCATTTGGAAAAACCTGCTGTTAGCGTTTTGCCTTTCCCTATAAAGTGACCGTTTCAGTTTTGTTACAAGAATAATACTATACAGATTTCATCTGGTCAGTTTTATTGCAGCGTGGGGCAGACTGAATTACTGTAATCAATCAAATAGGACAAGCTTTTTGGAATGTAGTAAAATCTTAACAGATAACTGAGTAATGTCCTTTGCTCTTTGTCTGCTCGGCATGCCATCTCGAAGGGTGAACAGTAAGGACAGTAACCACAAAATACATCAGAATAAATGGCAGAAGCAAATGTAAATGCTTGAAGTATACTTTCTTTTTAACTTAACTGTTGAAGCTTCATTATTTTTATCAGTTCAGTGCTGTTTTGCAAATGAGAGGAAAATTCTGAAATTTGCATTATTCAAGTGCATTGCAAATGGAATTAAAACCAAAAAAGTTTTGTCTGCTTCAAAACAGAACGTGAAATGATGTGTGCTTGTGTGAATTAGTTTAGCCTGTAGAGGGCAGCAGAGTAACTGCTGACTTACCACACTAATCTCTCAAACTTTACCCCTACACACAGTGGCCCAACCACAGTTCAGCCATGCAGTAAATCTCATCTCAGTTAATCCTACTGTTTTCAATTTTAAAATTTAATGAAAGGCATTATTTTAAGTTTTAGCTGGACTGATATTTAGACAGAAACAGGCAAGCAATCATGCAGAGTTCTTCAGAAATGACTTTGGAAAGTATTTTGGTTAAGCTAACACACCCGATTGAAGGCATTACCTTGAACGGCAAACGTTGCACCCCGTGAAAAAACATCTGCGGCAATGTGGGGTTTTACATCATCTGTTAGTGGACCGGCATTGGTGTTGCACAAGAATGTAGAGTTTTAGTTTTAAATATATTTAGGACTGTCACAAGACGTTTTAACTGATAATTAAAGGCCATGTAAATAACGGTTAAGCAATGTATTGTTTTGTTGGTTGGTAGGCATTAGAATACTAGGCTAAAGTGTGCAAATGAGTTAATCAGCTGGTTTGCTTCCTAGTTGAAAATACAGCTCTGGAAAAAAATAAGAGACCACTGCAATTTATTTTTAAATCAACATCTCTATGAGTATAACAACCATTCCATGCCAGTGTCTGTTAAATTCCTACACGAGCACCTCATTCTGCTTTATGAGGGACTGATTAGTGATCACCTGAATCACATCTTATTTAATGAGGAACAGTTAAAAAACAAACACTGGTGTCATCAGCACTCTCCTCTTGCAATGTGACCAGTTGGATGGTGAAACACTACTAGAAGTACGTCAAAGGTAATTATTGACATTTTGTTAGAGTGAACAAGAGATTTGTTTTCTTTGAATATTCAAGTTCTGTAAACACTGCATCATTTCTCTTATTTTGGTGTTTTGTCGTTTCCTTTAAAATTATGCTTTAAGGAACAATATTTTTATTTGGAGCTAAAACCTGAGAAACGGAACACTTTTGCAGTGGTCTCTTTTTTTTTTTTCAGGAGTTGAACTTAGTGGGTGTCCAGGTAAGACAAAAAAAAATCAGCTCAAGTGCAAACAACCAAACATTACCTGAACAAATTACACTGCCCTCTAAACATATTAACAAATATCAAATAGATAAACACTACTCACTCTGGCTTTCTAAAGCTGTTACAGTACCCATCAGAGGTCAGATTTGTTTTCAGAAGACCCATGATGTTTCTCAATAAGTACCTTTTCCTTAATTTATTATTATTATTATTATTTATTAATTCATGCATTTAACTCATCCCAGTGGAAAGTAAAGCAGTGGAAAGTAATTATGTTCTGCTTAACATATCTATAGGCTCAAACAGGTGTGAATACATAATTATGTAATAATTCTGACGTTCTATGTGGTAAATAACAAACTTATTTAACTGCAACTTCATTTACGGAGTCCTTTGCATCTTTGGAAACCAAATAAATAGTTGAGGGAAGCAGAACAGAACACAACAGGCACCTTTGTATTCAGGAAGCATTGGTTCATTCATTAAGGCAACATTAGATCTAGAAAATATAATCATAATGACTAGAAGTACTCCCCAGCGCTAACATCGTAGAAGCTCAGAAGCTGGAAGAACAGTAGCATGGGAAGGGGGATCTGTTTACCTCCATACATCTGGGGCAAAAACAGGATTAAACAAGGAGGTGTGTTATAGAGGAGCATGTACAGTGCAGTCCTCTCTGCTTTTATCACCTGTGTGTTCTTGGGAGGTCTCCTCTTGAAGGCGCTTTTCCAATGGTGAAGTCTGTCGGCTTTTCTCAAAGCACAGCTGTTCAGATCTGCAGTGTGTGGCCCAGGCGCTTATCTCCCTCCACCTCAGAGAGCGCATTTTCTACATTCATATCTTTCAATCGGCAGAACGCGTCGCTGCCCTATCTATGTGGGGGTGTTCGGTGATAACGCTCAGACGTTCGTGTGACAGACCGGTTTGGGTCAGATTTTTAGGGGGTCTCAGTTTTAAAATATAAGATATGTGGAAAAACAAGGTTAACACGCACCACTGGTGACATCACACATCAGGAGAATTGTAACTTTACCTGAAGGAAAAAAAAAAACCTGATTAACCTTAGTTGTGAAACTGAAATTCCAAATACTTTTAAACCGGTCCATATGGCTCCATTCGTAACTTTCAGTTTCAAGAATTTGATTAACTGGCAGCTAACCGAGGATAAGTATATAAATATATAATCTCTAAAATACAAAATGAAAGATTTCACAGAAGTCAAATCTTCTTTTTGACTTTTTTTTTTTTTTTTTTTTTTTTTGCAGAATCCTTTGTCCCTCCCTCTCCCCTCCTCACAACACCCCCCCCCCCTTTCTGCTTGCTGCAGGACCAGTCTAGTCCTGGGTGTGGCTCATTAGTGTTAGTTGTCAGTCATTCTCTCTGCACTTGGCAAACACTATTAGGTGCATTAGCCCTGCTCTAATGTACACATGCTCTGTCAAAGCTCTCTGCAGCTGCTCACAAAGCTGGGCTCTGACCTCATACCCTCCTGAGCTCTGCTATACACCCCTCCGTTCACTCTCACTCTGCACACTCTACTGAGGCTTCATCACAAATAAGGAAAACAATCAAACAGCAATGGTTCAAAGTGCTGTTTTGTTTCTGCTGAAATCTCTTAGCACATATTGTTCGAAGTAGGTAATTGTTATACTACTTCTGGTTCACTTAAAAAGGTCATGCATTGATTTGCATGGCAATGCTGTATCTAACTAAAGCCTTTTAAGTTGATCATTTAATTCAAATTATTTTGATTAAAAAATCTATGCAACTTCGATAAAGTATGATGACAAAACAGAAGTAGATTCATTTTGGTATCCAATGTTTTTTGCATTAATGTTCTTTTACCCCTGTTTCTAATGGGAATTCAAGTTTTCAGGGACATTTGGGTGTATACTGAAGCAACCTTGGATATTTTAGACTGAATACTTCACAAGAACTATGACAGAAATTGTTTGTTACATGAAGACCTGTCCGATCATACACCTCTCATCAAAGTGATAATGCATCAGCAGCTTGCCAGTGAAGAAGTAAATGAATGGCTGATGCGTTTATGTGGCTCAGTGCCAGTCGTTTGAAGTTGAGTCGATATGTTTCAGTGACTAGCTGGAGCCCGCTTGTCTCATCTGATCACGAACTGTGTGAATCAAACACGGCCAATCAAGCAGTTATAAACACAACCAAAGCAGCTCATCTGCGTCCGCTCAGCGCGCTATCCACACCAATCTGCAAGCGGCAAAAATGTTACCCTCGACAGCAACTGCTGAGAGATTTGGCAATAACTTCCCTCCTACTGAGAAGACCTGTCTAACTCTCTCTCTTTCTTTCTCTCTGCCATTTGTTCTTTCTTCCTCTTATTTTCTCTTTCTCTCTAACCCCTTTCTTTTCGATCTTTTGTCTCATACACACTCTTTTCTTTCTCTTGTTCTCTCACTTTTTTCCTCACTCTTTTTATTTCCCCTTTCTCTTACCTTTTCTCTTTCTTACTCTATCTTTCCTTGTTACTATTTCCGACTCTCATTCTCTCTCTCTCTCTCTCTCTCTCTCTCTCTCTCTCTCTCTCTCTCTCTCTCTCTCTCTCTCTCTCTCTC
>JBBIGA010000011.1:12750057-12770333 GCA_037576975.1 Alestes dentex
TCTCTTGCCTTTTCTCTTTTTTACTCTATCTTTCCTTTTGGCTATTTCCTCTTCTCGCGCTCTCTCTCTCTCTCTCTCTCTCTCTCTCTCTCTCTCTCTCTCTCTCTCTCTCTCTCTCTCTCTCTCACACTAAATTTCTTGCTTCCAGACATTGAAAGTGTTCACAGAGTGGCTTATTTAAGGCTTTATTAGTTCATACACATACATTTGCACGCTTTTAGTCTAATCAGGGCTGTTGGAGGAGCAAATTCAGCTTCAGCACTTAGGCCGTCTCAGAAAAATGATACGTAGGATTATTTGTTAAGGCAGTTAGCATTCATTTGCTCAAAACACATTTGAGTTTGTGTGAATAAACATCTGTGCAGTATTTTGTGATCTTGTGTGTGTGTGTGTGTGTGTGTGTGTGTGTGTGTGTGTGTATGTGTGTGCTGGGTTAACCATTTCCAAACCCCCCCTTGAGGGAGCCCAGTACTTGTAGCATCCAATACCTGTATTTTTGTTTACTGTTTACAAGACTACACAGTAGTGTGCTTGCTGGCCAGATAAAAAGCTCATGGCCAGTGGAAGATTTTGGCACAATGCCGTAGATATTGATAGTAAAGTGGACGGATATCCCCACTACCCATATTTGGCTTCTGGCAGACATAACACACACATGTTATCAGTCTGATCTCCCCCTCCTCCTGCCTCAGAGCTGCCCTGTTATTGCGTGACAGCCAGCGTTCAGCTGGGCCGTGTGAGGGTGAGTCAAGCATGCGTGTACACAGCGCTGGTGGCATGTCAACCAACCGTAGCACTTCTATTAAAAAAAGGGAAGGGAAAAAAATCCTACGCCCACTCACTCACCTGCGCGCAAACAAGGTTTGGGCCAGGTCTGTCAACACATTGTGCAAGTGGGTGATGGAGTAGCTGTGTGTGTGTGTGTGTGTATGTGTGTGTGTGTGTGTGTGTGTGTGTGTGTGTGTTGCACGCTCAATAAAACAAAAGTGTCTGCTCCTTGCAGAGAGGAATCTGGAGGTACAGATTCAGGACTTTAACTTCAGGTGTACATATAACTTTATGTGGGTTAGATTGTAGTTGTTCATATTCGTGTAAATTTCATATGTGGGATGTAGAATTTTGATCAGCAGCTTTCTGTGTTTCTATGTGTGATCTTTCAGTTTCACAAATATGACTGAAGTACAAATTTGTCGACAAATGTACACACACACACACACACACACACTGCCCCTCTCTCTGTGGGTGCGTGCGGGATGGGAGTGGCTTTAGGCTTCCCTCGGAATGCAGGTAAATAATACGCACCCGTCTCCATGGCAACCTTTCATGTTTGGTTTCCTGCTTTTACGGTTCTGACAGCATTACACCTAATCACAGATAAAACAGTCTTTGAGGGCAGACAACCTCGTGGAATCAAACGTGGCCGATCTAGCACATTCACGAAGAGGCTTTTTTGTTAACTGACTTAACTAGCTCCTCTGTTCACAGCAGAGTTTCTGCTAATTGCCATAAGCAGCACGGTGGCCACTTGTTGAGGCCTCACTGCTCGTTGCTAAGAGACGGTTTGTGTGCAGGCAGAAAAGGTTGTTGCACCCCCAGAACCCCCCCCCCCCCCCAAAACACACACACACACACACACACACACACACACATCCACCCCCACCTCCACCTTCTGCACCGACCACTCCAACATTTAGTCGGAGTGAACTTTTTCATTTCTCTTCGTTTTATTGTTGACGGAAAGAGTCGAGGGGAGTTTCGACGTAACGCTTTTATTAGGATAGGTAAACTGCCTTTTATTATCCTGACAAGTCACAAGCGCCACCGTCTGTTATTTATATGGCCACGGATGAAATGAGACGACGTTTTAAAATTTTACATAAAGCTATTGAGTGTAGGCCAGTGATGCTCATTAATCAAAGCTGACCGAATCACAAATGGTTTCATGCTCCCTGTGCACGACATGCGCCATGAAGTGCTTTCTTCACCCAGATAAGTGTATTGAATGTGTACGTTTGGAACTGTGCATATCTATACTGAACTATGTTAGAAAAGCCATACTGATGTGACTTATGTGATGCACTAGACAGGGAGGAAGATGTATAGCCAAGAAGACTAAGGGCCAAAACTGCACAACTACCACACTAAAGTGAGTAAAAATGGTGCATCATCATCTTATGTGCAAAGTTCTTAAGTCAATATTACTTATAAACAACTCATCTCTACAAAGTGCAATAACCTACTCCTAACTAACATCTGTGTCATTAGTAATTCACTTAACTGTAAGTTGCTTATCTATTGTATTTATAGCCTGCATTTGTGTGTTTAGCGTAGTGTATTTCATATTGTTTGGTTTTTTATTGAGTTTTTATTGGATTTATTTAGACTGTAAATTGTTCTTGTCTCTGTGTCTTTGCAGTCACAGCATAATTTCCTCTGGGATCAATAAAGTTTTCTGATTCTGATTCTGAACAGTGCGCTTAGCAGCATTTGTGTATATAGCATAGTGTATTTCATTTTGGGTGTTTTTTTTCTCCACAGATTTTTAAATTGGATTTGCTTAGACTTTATATTTTATATGGTTCTTGTCTCTGTGTGCCTTTGCAGTCATGGCATAAGCAGTTTCCTCCAGGATGAATAAAGTTTCATATTGAGTTATTCCTACAGATTCATTCAGTGGATCTTAGACTTTTTATTGTCTTTGTCTCTGTGTCTCTGTTTGTCTGTGCAGTCATAACAATTTTCTTCTGGGATCAGTAAAGTTTTCTGATTCTGATTCTTAATGGTGCACTTAGTGGTTTAGTACAGCACAGCATTGTGTGGACCCAGCATTTGTGTATAAATCATAGTGTATTTCATATTTCATATTGAGGGTTTTTCTACAGATATTTTATAGGATTTATTTAGACATCCTCTGGCATGAATAGTTTTCTGGCTCTAAGTAGTGCATTCAGTGGTATAGCTTGGTACAGAACAGCAATGTGTGTACCCAGCATTTGATTATATATCGAAGTTTATTTCATATTGAGTTTTTTTTCTACAGATGTTTTATTGGATTTATTTGGATTCATTGTCTCTGTCTTTGCACTCATAGGGAATTCCCTCAATGGTTTTCTGATTCTGAATAGTGCACTCAGTGGTTTGGTGCAGCACAGCAGTGCGTGGACACAGCGTTTGTGTATATAGCATATCGGATTTCATACTGAGGTTTTTTTTTTTCCTACAGACCTTTTATTTAGTATTTATATTGTTCTTGTCTCTGCGCGGTCATAACAAGCAGTTTCCTCTAGGATGAATAAAGTTTTCTGATTCTGAATAGAGCACTCAGTAGCTGCGTTCAGTACGGTGCAGCAGTGTGTGGTTCTGAGCAGCCAGGGCCTGAGTTCGGTCCTCCTCCTCCCCTCCTCCTCCGATTAGCCGAAACGGGCTCCGGGATTTCCATGACAATAGCGGGACGTGGAGAAAGGGTTAACCCCGAGCTGGAGAGGGGAGAGGCCGGCAGCAGTAATTGAGTGCTCGGCGGGGGGGTCGAACAAAGCGGCCCTCGAGGGGGGGCTCTCTGGGTTCAGCGGCTTTACCCCGCACACCTGCGAGCTGAAAAGAGCCGGACAATATGGCTCCGAAACGGCCTGTTACGAGCGGGATGGGTGTGTCGAGGGGGAGGACAGAGAGGTTTCAAAAGAAAAAAGGGGAGAAATTCAAATCGATTGCCCCTCAATTATTCTCTCCCTCCGCCCTCCGACGGATGTGTGCCCAGCTTTCTCTGCACATGGCCGAGGGTCCTCCTATCTTTAACCCTGCATGCTGAACAGACAGGGGGAACACTAACCCAGCCTGGACCAGCTAAACCCAGCTAAAATTAGACTGCTGGAATTAAAACAGAGGGTCATGTTACTAATACAGCAATTTTAGACCGAAAAAAAATATCCTCAAAATATTACATTTACCAGCCCCCCTGAAAAACGCAGACCAAATAGCAGACCAACTAACCAGCACATTACCACCCACCAAAAAAAAAAAAAGAACCACTTTCACTTTACAGCACATAACACCCCAAAAATCTCTTCAAATAGTAGAGTAACCAGCACATTACCCAAAGTCCCTTTTATATTACATAAGGGTAAACATAAGCTGAATATTCATTTATGTTATTTGAACAAAAAGACACCACTTTGTTTTTTATTTACATTTATTTTTTTAAGATTTTTTTGTTTACGAAAAAAAGCCTTTACAGGCCATAAAAAGTTTAACTGTACAAAGACTATTTACAAACAGTATTATTAAAACACTCAGAATATAAAAAAAAAAAAAAAACATCAAAACAGCAAGTTGGACACTCACTTGGATGGCAAATGTAAACATTCACTCATTTCATTACTTTTATAAATTACAACATTAAACTTCTTAACTCATTAGTGGCTACCAGACTGCTAAACTAAAACTGTATTGAGAACTGAAAAAAAAAACAAAACAAAACAAAAAAAAACAAAAACAAAAACGCTAGACTGACTGTAGACTCGAGTTAGACCATCAAATAACCCAACAAAAAAAGGCAACACACTTCAGCACTTTCTGCACTTAGCAGCACCTGCGTACCGCTGTTGGCATTCGGATTCTGCTGAATCTGCCGTTAGCTATGTGAGCATAAGCAGGCTCCTTATTCGCCCAAAGGACGTACAAGTTATTCTGAAAGATACACCCTCCTTTTTTAAAATCCCACAACTAAGTGGGGAGAGTCCCTTCAAATGGGCTCAGTATTGAAAATTCTTGGTCTAAAGCAATACTTAGTATTGACTGGAGGGTAAAGATCAGTGCATTGATTGGTTTAAAAATCAGCAGATACATGGGAAAGTCATAGTGCTAGAGTCACACACTGAAAATGCAAACACACTGTACGTCGCTATTGCTTTTGTCTCCTGTTGAAATGCATGAATCTTTTTGCACAGTCTACCTTCCAAGGCTATTCTGATAGTACATTTGTGCAACCAGTGCATAACCTACTCTATTATAAGGGTGCTGTGGAAAACTAAGGTACTCTCCATGATCAAAAGAATTTGGTACAATAAGGCAACAGCCATTGTGATTGCGCTCTCCAAAATATCACACCAACCAGAAGGTAGAAACCAAGTTAAACTGTGCCCATGTCACCAACGAATGGACACTTCTAGCACTAGTCATGAAGCCCACCCTTCCCTTTCTCAGTTTCCAATATTTCTACACACGTCACCACCCCATAACCACTGAAAACAATCACTATTGGTATAAGGCACTAAAATGGTTCAACACAGGAGTCAACCATATAGTTAACCAAGCTATTTCAGTTTTCAGGGGCACAGTGTATCGCACAGCAAGCCAGTTTAGCCATGCTCTCAAAAGGTCACATGATTTGTATATCATTGGCTATCAGGATGGTGATTGGTTGACAAGTTCCCAGCAACCCTATGTCCTCTTTTCTATACCCTAGTTTGGGTTTTGATTGCCCATTACTGCATGAATGACCTCAGTCCCCATTAATGAAGCATGGCGCACAAAGGCACATTGTCAGGTTCTGAAAGACTGATCACATATACAAGGGATATACAGTGAGAACTGAATTTTGAAAATTGCATTTTTGAACATCCTGTACAAGAACAAATTTTGGATTGCAAAAATGACTGAATTGCACTACCCATCTTTCCTGAGAAACTCATCTGGAAAGAATAAGTAAAATGCAATAAGAAAAGTTCTGGGCAAAAAAAAAAAAAGAAAAGCCTCAAGATATAGAAAGGAGGGCGTTAATGAACAGATCTAGTTTAAAAAAAATAGGTGTGATCACTCAAAGAGGTAGAACATGATCCTATGTGCAACGGCTGCTCATAACATCCATCAAGAATCCATACAGATTACTTGTTGCACGGCAAGTCTACGTTATGATCCGGCTGAGCTAGTCCCAGTCAGTCCCCCCCACCCCACTTTTAAATGTGCGTCAGGGGCACAGTACTGCCCAGGTAGTGCTGTTGGACACTGGGATAACCCCTCTGGGCCGTAGGGTCCCCTACGTCTCCTCCAGGAATGTACATGCTGATCATGTCCCTGAGGTCGCCCTGAATGGCTCCACGATGGTGGTTTGAAGCTCCAGTGGGGGAGTGGGGCAAGGGCTCTGGCTTCACCATGGACATTACTGGACTGGGCTGCTGAGGGCTGCTGCTGTAGGACATCGGACTGTGGAGGGAAAAAAAAATTAGAAACAAGCACAACAATTCAAAAACAACTGAATATACTTCAGTGAAAAATTTAAACTTCATTTAAAATTTTGAGTCCGCCCAAACAAAAAGTACAAATATTCCTTCAAAATGAACTTTTGCTTTTTTTTCCCCTTTCAAGCAACCAGCTTTATCACCACACCCAAGCTTGTGTCCAAATGATCACACCTAACCAAAAGTACAAATGTCTATTTGAAATGATCATGTTTCGCTTTTTGAAAGCTACCAACTTCATCATTACAAAGTTTGCGCACGAATAAAAAAAAATGCTCGGTGAAGAAAAACTTCCTCCTCACTTATTACTAAAATGAACGAGCAAGAACATACATACACATTTGGGGAAAAAAATCGTTTTTTAATTCTTGACTACCCACCTAGACAATTAATTCATTTTTAATTCTCCATCACCCACCTATGAACACTGTTTATTCATCCTAATTTATTTTCATTCATTTTGATCACCCACCTGTAGGAGTTGGCTCCGTTCATGTAGGAGTGTGTGGGATACTGCAGGCCGCTCAGGTCGTAGCGGTGGAGCTGCTGAGTGTATCCCAGCGCGTCGCTCTGCATGGCGGTGTATCCTCCTCCGGGAGCCCAGCCGTACCCGTCCATCCTGGGGCTGAGCGCCTGGCCCTGCGCGGCGGTGAGCGGGTACTTGCCGGGCGGCACGTCCTTCTTCAGCAGCGGCTTGGTCTTGCGGCGCGGTTTGTACTTGTAGTCCGGGTACTCCTTCATGTGCACGGCCCTCAGCCGTTTGGCCTCGTCGATGAAGGGCCTCTTCTCCGCGTCAGTCAGGAGCTTCCACTCGGCCCCCAGGCGCTTACTGATCTCGGAGTTGTGCATCTTGGGGTTCTCCTGGGCCATCTTCCTCCTCTGGCCCCGAGACCACACCATGAAGGCGTTCATGGGCCTCTTGACTTTGTCCATGGGGTCCGGGCAGGAGTTTTTCTGGATCTGCTGCTGCTGGACCTGCTGCTGCTGGGGCGGTGCGTTCCCACAACCACCGCCCGCCTGCAGCACCTGGCCGCCCGGGTGAGAGTTCTGCTGCACCGCCGTGCTCTTCAACTCGTGCTCCATCATGCTGTACATCATCTTCGCCAAAAAATGTGAGTGTTAGCACTTACCCCTCACTCCACGAACTAAAAGAGTCGAAAATCAAACTCGGCCGAAGTTTTCAAGCTAATCTGGTGCAGGTGCAGCCTATTGGCACATGCTCACCTGACCACGAAACAAAAAGGCAAAAAAAACACGTGTCATAAAATTTTCACCATGTCACCGCTTTCAGTCAGAACTTTTTGGTGTTTAAAAAGAGAGAGGGGGAAAAAAAGTTACACCGCAACTCTTTTCTGTCCCAAAGTCACAAGTGCACAGAGCCACTTGTTGAGCACTGATTGAGGGTGTGAATGGTGACTGGGAGGGAAACAAAAACACACTCTCGAGACTCGCGGTTTTAGGCAAATTTGTATTCCGAGGTGGACCAATCAGAAGGCGGGGCGCTGCCCTCGGCTCATTTACATTTAGGAGAACCAGATCAGAGGGCGGGGCCTCAGGGCACTTGTTGCTCGAGCTCAGCTGGACTTTCACAGGCTCTATCAGAGCAGAGGGAGAGAAACTGACTCTTTATACCAGGTTTACTTTTACTAATCGAAACCAAATCCCGTTTTATATAAAACCCGTTATACAGGCACTATTTATTACTGTTTCTAATTTATATTAATGCAAAAATAGATCTGACTGTTTCAAAAACTATTTTAACAGTTTTAATTATTTTTTTATTTTTAATTAATTTTACATTAGGACTATTTTTAACTGATTATATATATATATATATATATATATACCATATTTTATACCCCCCCCCCTCTCTCTCTCTCTTTATATATATATATATAGTTTTTTTAATCGCTCAGTTTAACTTTCCTAAACTGTCTGACGTTTATCTGCTACCCGTCATTCTTTTGTTTTCAACAGAGTGCTTCTCTATCAGCTGGTTTCAATAGCCTACTTTCATTTTACACCTCAGCGCCTCTTATTATTCCTGCCCTGGGAGAGCTATACATTGGGGTGTAATCTTTATTGCAGAGTAATTGAACATCAATACTGCAGAAAAGTTCAGAACAATATGAGTCCAGACAGATCTGATGCAGGTGCATAGAAGAGTGAACAGCAGATTTATTTAAGTACAACTAAAAGAACAGATTAAAAAAAAAAAAAAAAGCCATACTAAAAATGTATTTTGCTAAAAAAAAAAAAAGTTGAATAATACTCGTACTTCATTTGGAAAGTAAAAAGAAACTGCAAAAAGTTAACCAAAAGACAAAATTTAGCCATATTTTTTTCCTGTGAAAATTATTTGTGCTTTCGAGTCAAGTACATTCAGTGCATCAAAAAACAAGCAAACAAACAAAAAAACAACCCTGAAAAGTCAGTAAGTGCTCTGAATTGAACTATAATTAATTCAAGTTTAGGCCTTGGTTTGGTCTATATTTAGAACGACCCACAAACATAAACCCTTTCACTGCTTCATAATACTTGTCTAAAAACAGGCAGCCTTATGAGAACAATGTGAATTGTTTTGTGAGTGTTGTTCACGAGTGCTCGTGTTGTGCACACGTACTGTAGTGGTGTAGCAAACCGTGGCTTTCAGAAATGTGTCAAAGGCCCATAATTACATGGTAGGAGTTTTGTTCCCGACCTTTCCTTTGATGATAATTTATGATGTGTGCATGTCAGGAGTTTCTATAGGTGTGGGACTCTCACTGCGTCAGCCAGTGCTTGGGGAAAAGAAAAGGTGTGGGTGCGCGAAAGTGATTTTGTGTAGACACAGGTGTGTGACGGAGTTCGCAGGTGCGTGCGCTGTGAAAAGTCTGCCCGTGATTGACCGTTACACCCTCATGTCAATCAAACCAAATTGTGGGGCTCCACTCTCCCGTTTCCGTATCCACGACAACGTCTTTTTGGAGCTTTTCCAGCACTGTCTTCCTTTCTCTTCTCTCTGCTTCCTCTCTCTCTCCCTCTCCCTCTCTCACTCTCCCTCTCTCACTCTCCCTCTCCTTTTGTGCTCAACTTAATCAGTCTGATTTTCAACAAAGACGACTCAGCAGCTCAAAGTTGGAGCTTTACATTCATAAAGCCTTCCCTGCCCCCCAGCTCTACCCCACCACACACACACACACACACACACATACACACACGCACGCACACACACATACACACACGCACGCACACACACACAACACACACACACACATATGCATATCGCATAAGCCTGTGTCCTTATGTGTGCATACACACCCACCAACCCTCGCTGACCGTGTCTGACTCTCAGTAAAGCCCATTTTCAGTTAAAAAAATGTACGTCTCAAACAAGTTAGGACAGCGCTGGTATAACATGCCGTGCAAAAGAAAAGCTCTCAAACATCTGAACTCTTAAGCTCTTCTAGCAGAGCTATCTGAACTATATCACCTGTACACCCACTTACATAAATCATCTGAAGTGACTTTGGGCCTTAAGTCTTGCAGTTACCTCAACAGAGCTGCATAATATCTATTCAAGTGTAAAACTAAAAAAGGTTTTAGATCATAAATACAGTTGTGACTTTTTTGTCAGTTTCAAATGTTCAATTCACAACTTTAAATGTATTTCTTAATCATGTATTTCATGAACTTCATTCATAATGCATAGATTAACTTTCAGATAAATACTTATTTTTTATGCAATGAGCTACCGCTTTTCTGTAACAGTATCATCAGTCACTTGAAATGTTTGTGTTGCAATCATTACACCGAATTAAACACGAAACTGTCGAAATTGGCAAATGAATGCAAACCTCAGATAAGCTCTTCTTAGTGTGGGTTAATAGCAGCATCTTGTCTTTAAACGGTCAAAGAAGGTCTCCTATGGGACAGCTGAGACTCTTGAAGACTCTTGTGTGTGAGCATTATTGAAGATGGCAGAGAGCAGCTGTCATTACCTTATTAGCATTAAGTCACAGTGAAACAATCGATATCATTCACTCGGACAATTATGAGATCTACTACCACTGCATTGTCTGAAAACTAGTTTGTAAATGACCATCACCAATCATCGGCCCGCTTCAGCACTCCTCATGCCTCCTGTAGTGTTGTTAGAGGAAGCTGTGCAGCAATGATGTTCCTTTTTCATTCAGAGAGAAGTGTGGATATCAAATCCTGAGCTCAGTATCATTAACTGAGTTGTGAGGATGTGTCGTTGCGCTACTACGTGATGTGGTAAACGAGGAGAAATATTTGGAGTTCGTTTTGTGGATTCCGTATCCGCACGAAGCTGAAAGTCCTAACTGTATTGCATTAATTTGATCATTACTCTGTGTACACCGTTTCCTCGTAAATAAAATATATATAAAACACATTCCATCATCACAGTTGCTGCTAAAACTGCATAGGTGTATTTCAGTTCATGTGGGAATTTTGTACGTTTTTCAAATCAAGTAAACACGACACATTCGGCATAGTTTGACAGTCTTACGTATATGAAAATACATTTTTGTGTGTGTGCGTGTGTGTGTGTAGAAGTATATTATTTGTTATGTTCATTTTTTGAGAAGTATGCAAAAATTAGGAAAAGACTTTCCAGATTTTTATGAAGTAAAAAAGGGATGTAACTTTGGCAGCTTTAGAGGCATATTTTAAAGAATTTGCTTGCCTTAAATGAAAAAAAAAAAGGTGTTTAACAAATCGTAGTTGTTAAGTCTGTTGGCCTTTGCATAGAACAGCTCAAATGAGAGAGTTTTAACACAGATTTCGGTAGGGGCCGTTACCTCGCACCTTTCGCCATTGTAAAGTCGTTGGGCTGATGGTTTCGGGATCATTAAGTGTGATCACCCCGACACCTTGGTGAGTGCCCTAAGTGTGTAATATCACATCTGCCGTCACTGTGGAGGTGTTAATGGCCAGTAGCTGAGCTGATTTAAATCTGTTGCTGCTAGCCCCCACTTATCTAATGCGGATGATGCTGGGTGGACCCTGGCCACATTTAAATTGGAAATATGTTAGAGAATTTGGGGGCACTTATTCTTGCTGTGAGACCAGCACAGAGGGGAGGAGAAAGTGGTTCATTGCATCCTGCACCTTGGGGACTTTTTAGAGTAGTTACATTTTGAATGTTTAAATATAGATGTAAAACTATGGGCTAATAATAGAGAACTGTGAAAAGTATCGCCGTAGACATAGTCTACTGACGTAGATAATTTATTCATCCATTTGTGTGTTCACGAGCACTTCATTTTGAAGGTCCAGTGTAGATGCTTTTGTATATGCTCACCACATCTTTATCAAACATCCAGTTAAATATCTATCAAATGCAACTGAGCTTTAAGTTGACTGTAATATATTCTGTTAAAGCTAAACCTAATGTAATCCAAGTTCTACCCACAATTCAACACTGCTGATAATTAATCATTTAAATTTCACCTGATCAAATAACTAAAACATATCTGCAGGTTATATATAGAGGACTCTCAAAATAAAAGAGTGACAATATGTTATTTTTTACTACGCTGATAAAAACTATACTAAAATAAAGGTTTCCTTAAGGTTTTTTTTGTTTGGATGTGTGGTTCCAGAAAAAAAACCTTTAACTCCAGGTTCTGTGGACTATAAAAAGTGCTTCACACTCACATATCTCCTTTTCATAAAAACTGGCCTTTAAAGAATCACCCAGCGAAAGGTTCTTTAGGGAACCAAAATTGGTTCCTCTATCAAGCCTCAGTTGAACTTAGCACCTATATTCGGTGTATTTAGGTTGCTGTAATGAAAAGTAGACATGACGCTTTGCTGTGAAAGTTCAAGACTTGTCGTCGCTCTCCAAACTGTGACCCATCATCAGCTGGATGTTCAGAAGTTGAAGAGCAAGAAGGAGATTTGTTATGAAATGGAAACAAATCTGAACGCATGGAAATGAAGTGGGGCAGGATGGAAATGAAGTGGGATGAAAATGAAGAGATGAGGTGCATGGATGCGTCGGGTGAAGGCAGAATGAAGAAGGAAGGATGGGGGGGGGGATAGAGGAGAAAGCGGGAGCTCGGAGGGGAAGGTGGCGAGTTGGAAAAGAGTGCAGTTTGTCCCCGAGTCCTCCCTGACAGGCTGCCTGAATGGGCCCTCTGTTCTGCCTCTTCTCATGTAAATGGGGTCTTCAGTCTTGCAGCCATCCGTCACTGCACAGAAGGACCCTGGCAGGCCCTTTACGAGCCTCCCACTCGCATAATCCCCCCGGCCACAATCGCACGCCCAGCAGGGGGGTGAGCTGCGGTGGGGGCAGTTGGTGGGGGTTGCCATCCAGACATGGTGAAAGTGTTGGAAGGGCCACCTACACTGAAGATGTATAATCAAAACAACATCCTAGCCTGGGGGGGAGCAGGGGGGTTTTGGGGGGCTGTTTTGGTTTCAGTGCAGGACTGTAATGGTAGGAGAAGAGGAATGCGACTATAGAAAAAAGCAGAAAGGACAGGGGAATAGCATGGAATGAATGAAGTGGAGGTAAATGAGACAGGAGTACATGATGCGGGAATTAGCATAGTGTTTCGCTGATGGATGGTTGAATGAGATCATGTCTTTGTGAGCAGCACATACGTTTCAGGGGACGGTGGTTTGGGGGTTTGCGATTGGGCCAAAGTGATTAAAAGTTGTTAGCATGGAATTAAAATGACATACAGGCCTCGCTGTAAACCACTGGCCAGTAACACTCTTGGACAGCTCGGCCAGCCTGCAGAGTGACTAGCAGAACCAAACGCAGTGTAACTTTCTGTCTCTGCCACCTTTGACTGCTTGCCTGCCCCCCTGTGGACAGCATTCTAACAAGGTTTAGTGAAACCCACGACAGGAGTGGATGCACATTTACATTAGAATTCATGTAAATAAGGACCAACTATGCAGTAAGCATGTCATTCAGAAACTTCACAGCAAAAAAAAGTGGCTTTTAAGAAACCCCTTTAAATGACCACACTTCCATTTTGGCATATAATTCACAGGAGAAGCTATTTACTAATATGATACGTAGGTGAATCATTTCTCTCACAACTAATTACCAGGTCAGACTAAAATATGAATGATCTTATCTACAATCTACAAGATCTATTATTAGACAGTACACAGACTAAACATGATGTAGGATAAGAAAGCAACAATCACAAGCAGCATTCCTCATGCGCCACTCCTTCCGACCAGCATTTACTTACACAACACACCACACAATGATTTCAAAGTGACACATGACCAGTGACAGTGTGAGCTGTGGAGGGTTAGAGTGCAGGATTGGGGAATAATTAACTGTAGTTGATTATACTGACTTGTATACTTGTATATACAAGAAACTGAACACTTTTCATTTCTTACAATTACATGCAGACCTTCAAAGTACTTGTTACAAATCTCAAAGGCCATTTTTTCTTGGCAATCTGCACGACTTAATTTTATTCTAAAATATTCAATTAAATGTATGAATGTGAAGTTAATCTGCCCATGACTATGCAAACGTATCGTGGTGAAAGAATCAGCACATCACACTTGTGGCTGCATAGCTTCCACTCTTTAATGAAGGCTTTCCACAAGATTTTCATGTGTGATTATAGGAACTGGTGCCTATTCATTTGTGAGGTCAGGTACTAATGTTGGACAAGAAGACCAGGCTCATGCTCATAAAAAAAAAACAAAAAAACAGGATGTTCAGTTTGGTTGAGGTTAGGGCTCTGTGCAGGTCACTGGAGTTCCTCTGCACCACACACCTCAAATAGTCTTTACAGCCATGCTGTGACAGGAAACAGTTCTCAAACATTTGGCACAAAAATGGAAGCATATAAAATTTATAAAAAAAATGTGTATGCTGTAGTGTTAACGTTACCCTTCACTGGAAATAAGGGGCCAAGCCCAAACCCTGAAACACAGCACCAACACATTATCCCTCTTCCACCAAACTGTGCTGTTGGCACTATGTATATTGTTAGATAGCATTATTTTGGCATCCACTAAACTCAGATTCAAATCAGACTGCCAGGTAGTGAAGCGTGACAGTACTAGCACAATACTGGCACTTAAAATAGGCCTGGGCAGATTTAACAGGGCAGACATTTCACACAGGCATTCCATGACTGTGCTACATTTAAAGACACTGAGCTCTTCAGAACTTCCCCTTCTAATGCCAGTGTGACACCTGGGTCAGAACATCTCCAAAACAGCAGGTTTCATGGAATGTTCCTGTTGTGGAGAATTCAGTACCTACCGAAGGTCCAAAGATGAACAACCACTGAATCAGTGATGGTGTTAATGAAGGCGCATCGATGCATGTGGGGAAAGAGCTACTGTAGCATTGCTGAAAAGTTAATGATGGCTATGATAGACACAGCTTGCTGTATATGGGGTTATCTAGACTCCGTCCACCCCTGAAAGTGCCTACAATGGGCATGTGAGCAGCAGAACTAGACCATCACTACTGAAAATACACCAAACCAATACATTTAAATTAAGTGGCCATTAATTTGTGAACCGATCCCTTAATTTTACCTTAAAAGTAGATTTAAGGCATGAGTGTGAAACCCCTTAATCTTAAACGTAAGGCACTAATTCAGCCTTAATCTGTGCACTTTTCCCCTTAATTTTCCTAAACTTCCTGGAAATTAAGGGCAGAATTGAGGTCATTTTAAGGGGTAAAATTGGTTTCGTAGTGCATGAAGCAACGGAAGATGATGTTTAGGTGTACTTAGCTGGCAGTAACTTGGTTGAATAGCGGACGTTGATTTAAGTATAGCTTCACAGGTTTGGAGAACAGATACGGACTACCTGAGCACTGACTTACGTCGCTCCGGATAAGAGCGTCAGCTAAATGCCGCAAATGTAAATGATGAATCTCATTTTCCTTACATCAAGTGGACGGCTGGGTGCGTGTGTGTCATTTACCTGCAGAACAAATGGCACCAGAATGCATTTTAAGAGGAAGGCAAGCCAGCGGAGGCAGTATGATGTTGTGCTGGGAAACCTTGGGTCCAGGCATTCACGTTGTTACTCAGACATATCCCACCTACCTACATTTTGGGTACAGTTCATGTACACCCCTTCATGACAACAGTACTCCCTAGTGGCAGCGGCCTCTTTCAGCACGATCACGCACCATGACACTGCAAAATTAGTTCATTAGGTCTGAGGAACATGAAGTGTTCACCTGGCCTCCAAATACCGGAGTTCTTAGTCCAAAATTCTGTGGGACGTGTTGGACAAACTTTACTGACCCTGAGACCCCATCTCAACTTTCCTAACTTAAAGGATCTGCTTCCAGATATCAAAGGTATTGTGAAACCTTCACAGCGACAGGTAGGTGGTTTTAAAGTGATAACTGGTTAACATATGCACCTACTCAGATTTTTGACTTTATATTTTCAGATCGAACTACACAAGTCGCAAGACTTCTACCAATACTTTCCCTCAGGTATGTTTTCACTTTACCTCCCCACAACCCAGTCTGTAAATGCTACAGGAACCATCATTTATTAAGGTGCCTCAGCTCAGGACTGAAAAAAAGTCTCTGCCCATTGACCCTAGCACCTCAAGAAAGAAATCATGTTTGACTTGTTAAAAAGAAATACCTTTATTTAAGAGAATTAAAATAAATACTATACAGAATCCAATGTAGAAAAAAGTTTAATACACGGCTTCTGTCTGAAAAAGGTTAACAATCACATTCTTAATAAATTCATTTAAAAATAGCACTGACCAATGTAAATCCCCACATCCCCACAAGACAGGCATTTTTAAACAAGCAGGAAAAAAAAAAAAGTAACATTATAATCTCTATATACTCAATCATTTGTAGTTTGGTCCTTTTAAGACCCCTCCAATATATTTTGGTGAGGTAGGTTACTGGAGCAGTGCTCCAATATGTAAGGACTTAATACAGTGAATCTATACAATACGCCATATGGTGGTAACCTGCCATCTTAAGTCACACTGTGCCACCTGCCCCACCAGTGAAAGAAATGTCTATTTTAGGAGGAAATTGCTACTACAAAAACAGCACTATACAAGTGGTTTAACAAAGGAAAAAAACAAAAAAACAAAAACAAAAAAAAAAAAAATCACAAGTTTGGTAATATAGTTACTGATTCTTCTCATCCCAGCTGTGTACTAGATTTTTCAAATGGAGAGAGCAGGAATTGTGTGAGCACAGCAAAAAGCAACTGCTCCAACATTTCCTGCCCCCAAAACACAGCAGAGTTAATACTGGGAAAACATGATTGATCCTTATCTGAACACCCATCTAAGACAGATGGGCTTCCAGATTTAGGACCGTGCCACCAACACACCAAGTAAACCTGATAAACATTAAAAGAGCAATCACAATTTATGGCAAAATGGAAAGTCAAAAAGGTCCACTTCAGCCATTTGGTGTCGAGCTCTTCAGTCAGACAAGCACGCCCTGTCTGGCTCACTTTAACTGGGGATGGCACACCTCGTTTAAGGAACAGCTCCGATGTGCAAGGCTCACTTCTTTTCATTTTATATCCTAAGCACACCAAGTTTGAGTACAATGCAACTCGTGTTTTGCTCTGAACAACAATAATGATCACTGGGTGTTAGACAGTTACAGAGGAAGGGGAATAGGTACATGTCCAAAAAAAAGGAGCTAAGGAATGCAAAGTGAAGAGAGGGGTGGGGAATGTCTTAGATCAAGTCGGCCACATTCATGGGCATCTCCTCCACAGTGGTGTTGTAGAAGGTCTCAATGTCCCGGAGCGTTCGCTTGTCATCTTCAGTCACCATGTTGATGGCAACACCTTTTCTGCCGAAACGGCCACCACGTCCAATCCTAAGAAATAAATCAACATAAACTGATTTAAGACTTCCACTTCTAAATGAAGTCAGTGCAACAGAAAAGTTACAAAACAGCAAAAAGTCTTCCCCTAGCACTCACTGCTATAGTGTCTATGCCATACTAACCATGGTACAACCCCTCTTGCTTAGATTGTTTTGCATATTCTGAAGTGAATGTATTCAGTTTCACTACAGTCACAGACAGGTGTAGGAGAAAATGCTGGGTCTTTTATTAATTTGAGGTTTGTAACAAATGACAAGGTGCATTATGATTTCAGTGCATCACAAAAACCATGGCTTTATGTTCTGCCACAGTCTAACCTCAGTCCCTGGTATATGCAATACATGTTGGCCAACCTGTTCCCTCAATAGTTCCAGTAAACTGACTAAAAACAAGGACCGGAAAATGGATTTAAGGTCCAGAGTTGGTAAAACCACTAATGCTGTATTAATGAGGAATAGCCGCTAGAGGGTGCTATTTTAGACTTGACGGTCATACAGGCAGATTTCTATGGAGAACACTAACCAAAAACTTCATGCTGCATAAGAATTTACATGCCAGTAGACTAACATACAACACACCAGTTTTAGTGCATTGTCATATCTAAAATCTCAGAAATACAAATAAATGTGTCTAATACTGTGTTTTTTAAAGTCATGTAGCACACCCTTAGAGTCAAGAGGTACTTGCCTGTGGATGTAATTTTCTCTGTTTGTAGGAAGGTCGTAGTTGATGACCAGGGAAACCTGCTGCACATCAATGCCTCTGGCCTAATAAGACAAACATGAATCAGGATTAAGTGTACACAAAGGTTAACATTAAGCTTTAGCACACATTAATCATTTTATTACAGAAGAATGGAAAGAATAGCAACTCACCAGCAAGTCAGTGGTGATGAGCACACGACTGGAACCAGAGCGGAACTCCTTCATGATCAAATCCCTTTCCTTCTGGTCCATGTCTCCATGCTGTAAACCAACAGTCAGGTTAGTTTGTATTGAAAAACGTTGTCAGACTATTTCCAGCTTTTAAGAGTCTTGTGCCCATAGCATGAAACAGTCTTAATCTCATGAATCTGAGTAGACTGGGATGAATATGGGCCAATTTATCTTCCCCTACCAGATATAGGACTGTGTGCCACTGATGGACACTGCCTTGCCCAGTTGATAAGGGTATAAAAAGAGGACTTCTAGACTTTATGCAGCATAACCACACCTGAGTTTTAAAGGGATCAAATGGCTCACTCACCAGAGCAGAGACAGTGAAGTCTCTAGCATGCATCTTTTCAGTCAGCCAGTCCACCTTCCGGCGAGTATTAATGAAGATGACAGCCTGTGTGATGGTCAAAGTCTCGTACAGGTCACACAAAGTGTCCAGCTTCCATTCCTGAAACAGATGAGAGAGATAAACATTGTATGTCATGCTTTGTCACCTATCCTGTGTGAAAATGTTAAGCAAGCATTCATAATCCAATTATACTGCTAGGTGTTTTCACCCCCTGGATTTTCCAGAGATTTGTGGAAATCCCTGGTAAATAACACCAGGTGACCAAATCACAACTGGAAACTCATTCAAGGTTCAGAGTTAAAGACTATCACAGTAAACCACTAACAGTTTTGATGAACAGCCACTGGAGGGTGCTGTTTTCAGACATTGATCACACAGGCAGATTTCTACAGACTTGAGTACACCAGCTAGCAGAAAGCTAACCAGCAACTCAGCACTGCAGAAGAATCTGGAAATCACTTCCCAAACTGATCTTTAAGTTTAATACAAAAAGTAATACATATATTCAGATTTGAATAGCTATGTGCAGACAACAGAAAAAGCTCCTTCACCTCCTTCTCCACGTTAATGTAGAACTGACGAATACCCTCAAGGGTCAGCTCCTCTTTCTTGACAAGGATCCTCACAGGGTCCCGCATAAATTTAGATGTGACATCCAGCACCTCCTGTGGCATGGTGGCTGACAGGAGAATCACCTACAGGAAGAGATAGTCCCTGATTTTACTGAGACTGAACTTCATTTCCTTTTAAGGACTCAGACTGCAGGTATTATGCAAATGCACTACATACTGTAGAAATACTTAATACTACAATTTGTTGTACATGTACTCTGCTTTATAGTTGTGCTGAGGGACAGGCAAGCCCAGACACAGTGGAGAGCAGAAGAAATTCTCTACCAAAGAACTTAATTCCCTCTACAGCAGAAAAAGCTGAGGGGAGAGGGAACCTTGGCCAAGTCTGTTGTTCATTAAGCAGAAATACTTAGAGGGTGATTCTAGATACTAGATTACTTGATAAGCCTAATGAAATAAAGACCTAAGAAGACCCATCTGTAAGAGTACGGAGTAATTTACCTGAATGTCAGAAGATAGCTTCTGAAAAATCTCATAGATCTGGTCCTTGAATCCTCGGCTCAACATCTCATCAGCCTCATCCAGTGCAAACATCTTGATGTATTTGGGAGCTGATGAAAACAGAAGACAATGAAGACCAACCAACTGTAATTGCAGCTCCAAAATCCATGCCATGCAATTAGTCTGCAAATACATTCTATAAAAGTCAACTGAGGTGTGGCACGCTAGCTCAGTGTTTAAATTAACTCTGCAGTAAAGTGCACAAGTTTATCCAGAGCTGAATGAGTACTATGAAGTGAGGGGCAATGCTGCGTTCAGGTCAGTGAAGTCTGATCATGCCTCCAGAGACCTGTGTCTCTGACCGCATCCCCAACAGAACGCAGAGGAAGGGTCAGGGAGCACAGGGGGCTCTGCAGTCAGTTGACACGCATGGGGATCATCATTACAGCATTCAAGCCCTTCAACACTAAGTACACAACTACAAAGGTTCATACTGGGGCTTACAGAGATACCGTCGGTTGATCATGTCAAAGACCCGACCAGGGGTTCCCACCACGATGTGTGGCACATCAGCCTGCAGCTTCTGCACTTCGTTACGGACGTTGGTCCCACCGATACAAGCATGGCACGTAGCACCCATGTAGTCTCCAAGAGCAAGGACCACCTTCTGGATCTGAGGGCGTGCAGAAAGTCAAGTAAATTAACATGTCCTGGTTTTCTGGGCAGAGCAAGCCGAATTTTAACTAAAAAAAAAAAAAAAGAAAAAAAAAAAGAAAAAAAAACCCAGTGTCGTTTCGACCCCCTTCACCTTACTTTCTTTTCCAGTGTAACTCCTTTTGC
>JBBIGA010000011.1:12789300-12801894 GCA_037576975.1 Alestes dentex
GAGAGAGAGAGAGAGAGAGAGAGAGAGAGAGAGAGAGAGAGAGAGAGAGAGAGAGAGAGAGAGAGAGAGAGATTGCATATTCATCCTTTTAGTAACAGCAAACAGATGCCATACATAGACACAATTTTTCATCCTCAGAATTGATAGTTCATTGCACTACATTTGAGTACACAGTGGGGTTTTGTTTCTTCACTATAATAACAATATCTGATAAACGGGAGGTTTGTGGGAAGTTCATTTCGCTTGTTCATCATCAGACGGAAATCTTAAATATACTTTACTAAAATAAAGGTTCTATGTTTGGATATATGGTTCTAGGACAAGCCTTTAATTGGCAAACAGATGCCATGCATAGGTACAATTTTTCATACTCAGAACCATTAGTTCCTTGAATTACTTTTGAGTGGGTTTTTTTTTCAGTTCGCCTACCCAACTGTCAGTGGTCATTCTACTGATGTCTACTTGCATTGATAGAACAGTCAGTAAGTGTAAACCTACAAAAAGGCATCAGTGCTGTTGGTGTACATGTACATCCAACCCGAACGTCTAAGCAAGATCTTTTATCATTTAAAATTCTTCATTAAAATGTATATTTCAGTTGAGCATTAAAGCCCCAACAAAAGACAAAGCCTGAAAACTGCAGACCACAAACTTTGACAAAAATCTGTAAAAAGATTTAAAGCAAACAGTGATAAAACTCCGTTTCTGCATTCATGTCAGTCAGATATTAATACTGTCATCATATTTATATAAACCAGCATGTCAGTTTATATATTATATATATATAGAGAGAGAGACAGAGAGAGAGAGAGAGAGAGAGAGAGAGAGAGAGAGAGAGAGAGAGAGATTGCATATTTATCCTTTTAGTGACTGCAAACAGATGCCATACATAGACACAATTTTTCATCCTCAGAATTGATAGGATAGGATCTGATTCAGCTCCAAGAGAATTAGTGAATTCGGGGTCTGATGTTGGATGATTAGTTCTAGACGATGAACGATGAACTTCGCTCCAGGTCAGTCTAAAGGTACTGTACAGAGCTCCATGACTCCAGAGAACACAGTTCCACTGCTCCACAGTCCAGAAGTGCGAGGCTTTAAGCCCCTCTAGCTGACTTTTGATCTTAGGCTCATGTGCTTTTGCTCCAGAGCTTCCCACTGTAATTTTGAACATCTAATGTCAGTTACAAGTGTATTATAATGGAAACTGAGCGTACAAGAGATTCATTGGAACCTAGACATGCTTTACAGACCGCTGTTCTATATTTGGCACTGCTGATCACTCCGGGTACTTATAGGGCAGAGACCCGAGGGTGGGAGGTGGGATGATCAAGCACACGCGCACACCCACACTTTTCTTTCTTTTCTTTTCTTTTTTTTTTTTTGGTGCTTTTTTCGGGGGGTACTAATTAGAGAAATCGGCGCCAACCTAACTGGGCTCAGACTGTGTTGACAGACTCCTGGGCGGGCTCGTGGGGCATGTGTAGTACAGAGAGTTTATTTACACCATTCTTTATCTGTCAGCGGCCTCTCAGTGTTTGGTGGTCCCGCAGGCCAAAAATAGCATTAATTAAGATAGGGCGGGAAAAGAGGAAGAGAGAAAACGTGTCGAACGGCTGGTAGGCCATCCACCGAGTCCTCGTCCTCTCTTCCCGCTCGCTGTATGTACTCGATGCCCGCCAACACTACCGTCCCTGGTGGACGACAGGGGTTAGATGGGAATCCAGCGATGAAATTGGCGAGATGACTTTATCAGATGCTCCAGCTGACCACACACAGAGACAGATCGCTGCGCGTTCGACTGCTCTTTCATAACCTAGAGTCACTTTCAACCTTTAAACGTTGACAGATTGCGTGGTGTACCCATGAAGGCAAAAAGGAAACACAGACAGCTCGTCCTGAGAATTAAAAAAAAAGATTAAAACGAGACGAAAGGGAGGTTTGCGGGAAGTTCATTCCTCTATACTACACACTTTATTAAAATAAAGCTTCCAGGTTCAGACATATGGTTTTAGGAACCTTTACATCATGTCGAGGTTTTTTCTATGTGTAAAAAAGCTTCTACAAACTTGCAAACCTCTTTTATAAAACGAGGTTCTTTAGGTTCTTTAGTGGTTGCTCTACAGCATCCCTCCAAAAAACACCTCTTGGAGCATCTTTGTTATTGATCTTACATTTTACAATAGTCAATTTCATAATCCTTATTTGGCACGTTTTTCTCTGCTCGCTGTCCATTATGTTGTTAGTTCAGCCTACTTTTGACTGATTAATGATGCTTAGATTGAAGTAATTATAGTGTTGAACATTTTCTTAGACTGTAATTGTAAGCAGTATTTAAAAAGTAAGAAGAATTTGGCATTTCAGCTTAATAACGGTAACGTTATATTTAGTACATTAAAAGAATGTAAGACTGTGACTTTTGTCCTGAAAACTTACTCTCAACACTTAACATTTGAATGTAGACAGGTTTCATTTTTAAGCTGAACCAACAAATTATGTTTACAGTGTAGCTACAATTTTTAGCTTTCATTCTGTGATCATTTTCAAATGATAGAACTTAACGCTGTTAAAGATATACACAGCAGAATTATGCAAATCAAAAAGAGGACACTTTGACTTTGATTTGGGAACATTTCCAAGCACGGATATTGAGGGTCTGATGGGATTGTAGACCACTAAATGTTTTTCAGTCCCCCTAAATATGTGTCCAGTATTCATTTAAATTGTCAGCAGTTATTCCCATTCATTTGCACCCTCACATTTCCAAAGTTTCAGGAACTCCCACTCAAAAAACTCCAATTTTTATTAACCCGCATTTGACAAGAAGAATGTCGTTTACCCCACCCATAGACATATATAGATAAAGCAGCTATTTCCTAATACTTTGAAAATGGTGCAAGTTAAGGGCACTTTCAGGGCGCACCCAACAATTTAAGGGTGCTTTCAGGAACATACACATTATGTGAGGGTTCTTTAAACTTTACACTCACATCTTATTATCAGAAATTGTTCTTTGAAGCAGCTGTTCTCAAGCCAGTCACTGGAGACTTCCAAACAGTCCATAATTTGTAACCCAACTCCCAACATATAGGTATAGATCAAAAAATTGGGACTGTGTGGGGTCACTGTGGACCGGTTTGAGAACAATTGCTTTTGAAATTCTTTAGGGAACCAAGAATGTGCCACATTTCACTGGTACTCTTATTTTAAAGAGTGTATATGTTACATGTAGCTTTAAATTCAGCCATTTCATTAATGAAGGTTATTTGTGTGCATGTCATTAAGGTACTTGTTTTAGTTTTCAAGCCAGTGACATGTTCCTCTTAAATTATCTCATAATTAAATTGCTACAGTCTTGTTGACCTCTTCGCCTACTCCATCCATATCAAAACTAAAACTGTAAACAGTTTTCTCCAGCACGTTCTCATCTCTGCTCTTTGTCCTTTAGATGGAGGGTGGGTGAAGTCATCTCACACACACACACCCACCCAATCCATAATCATCCTGCCATCCTTTGGACTTATAAACCCACCCCAGCTTCATGTCTACAAATACCCCAAGACAGAGAGGACAGCATCACAGCCTGACCAAACGACTGCCCAAGAAGAACCAACTGGCTGCAAGCAACTACTGAAGAAGACGCTAAGAAGGTAAAGCAGTTCAGTGCATGCTCTGAAATCTTTCAGCCTCAAATTACGAGTCTTGCTTTCTTAAAAATTCTTCCAGCACTGCAGGATAATGCATTGTTATATTTCTACCAGTATATGAGTGTTATATATCAATGTTATTAATGGAACTGAGAGAACATTCTACTAATTGTTCATATTTCCATTGTATTTTTTTCCCCAGATGTTGTCCTACAAGTCTTTGCTGCCTGTTTTGGCTCTCTGCTTCTTAATAGATGAGCTCTATGCTTTCCTGCTACCAGACAGACTCCGGTCAGCCAGAGTATGTATCATGGAAATACTGATGTGTTGCAAGATAACACTTTGACTAATATTTAGTGGTTTTATATTGCTGCAGGCATTCATTAATTGTTTGGCTCGTATATTACTATAGTTATTATAGTTTTCTAATATTCAATATACAGTAGATTTACAGTTCACAATTTTAACAGTATTTCCCCCACCTTGAAAAGATGCTAACTGTCTTCTCTGTGCTTTCTCCTCTCTCCTGGACAGAACGCTCTCAGGCTCAGCCGGGACGTGTCTCCGCACCTGTCTGAAATCTCTGACTTGGCCGAGTTCATGCCAGACAATGGTGGGGAAATGACCCAGGACTGGGAGCCCAACCCGGCCAAATCTGTCCCTGCCCTCTCCCCGCCTGTGGACCACATTCCAGTCCAGCCCAAACCCCAGCGCCTCAAGAATAAGGACAAGAGGTAGACAAAGAAGCTGAAACAGAGACATACTTCTAATGCACTTAACAGATTCTTAAAATGAAAATGTTCAGTTCTTTCTTTACATTTGGTACCTTAACATTTTTTAACCTCCTTGTTCCAGGGTGAGGGTCACCGTTCCCCTGGACCGCATCGGTAACTCCTATCTGTCAAGCCGAAGCAGAAAGGTAAGGGTTCCGACCTAAATGTGTCGGTCAATACAAGTACTGCATTTTACTGTATGCATCAAAACATGTAAAGGTTTCATTAAGTGTATATCTGAGATTAATATATTTGCAATTGCATTGATCGTACCAATTTGCAATCGCATTGATCACCTTCACGTTGTTTTCACACAAATCATGGTCTTTTTCCCTTTCAGGATGAGCCAGAAGATACCTGGGAATATCATGATGACTGATTAGCCATCAAGCGTGAAGACACTATGACTAACGTTCACCATTGGCTGGATTTACAGGAGCAGATTAAGCCTCGTCTTGCACTAAATTATACTTACACTGGGAATTCTCAAACGAAAAGCCTTTTTTGTCTAAGATTGGGCTTAATATGTATCAGAACATTGTATGTAGCAATTTTTGTTTTGTTTTTTTACCAGTAATGTTTAAGTTGTTGTAGGCCTTGTTGCCTTATTTATTTCTATTTAATATCGCCCTCTTGTGGTATGCAAACAGACAGACACTGTACTTGTGCGCCTAAGCTAATTAAAAACTTAATAATAGCACAATGATGCATGTTGAGTCATTTCTGGATGAGAGAAGACCAAGTTACTTAACACAGAATTTCTGATAGGATCCCCAATAAAGAAAAGTTTATTTCTTCAGGTACAGTTAAAGAAAACATCAGATGCCAAAAATATACCATTTGCTTGGCTCTTCTCTTCGCTTTCATATATGTACAGTTCTCAAAGTATATGATATTTACAGAGTAAAACAGGAGAGGTGGGAGAGAAAGTCTACCTTTTGGGGATGCTAAGGAACCCCCACCTCACCAAACAAACAAACAAACAAAAAAAAGATCAGAAAGAAAAAAAATGCCACAATGTTTGCAGCATAAACTCTGTTCTGTACACAACAAAAAAAGAGAGAGCTGGTCTCCACACTACTTTCAAATGACAGCTTGTCATAGAGTTACACAATGTCTAGTATTCTGGATGCAATCTCAACCAGTTCTCAGACAAGATATTAAAAGCCCATTTTAGCTTTTTTTTTTTCTTAAAACAATAAATGAACCAAAAAAAATTACAACTGTTAACTTGGTGTTACTTGAGCTTCAACAACCAGGCAGCTGCTGCAAAGCTCTCATACTCCGCTCTTCCAAAGTCTCACAAAACTTAAACCTTCCTTCAAAAGTCAACCAAACAAAAATAATTAACGCACAATGTGAAACTGCTTACTCTAGGCAGGACAGGGGTGAGGTGAGAAATATTCCAATTTAAAGTTAACTGGCTGAATGAAGCCCACCAAAAGCAACAGCAGTGTTTTTTTGTTTTTTTTTGCAATTTGTTTGAGAAATTCAATGAATAATGTTCCCTCTCAAACACTGAGTGAACTGGAGTTGACAGCTAAGTGCTAGTTAATGAAAGAATTGCCATGGTGCTGCTGCTGAAAGGATCATACACTGAGATAATAAAGCACTAGTAACCTACAGACATTTGCACAATGCCTAACTGTTAATATCTTGCAATATAAATCAAAATGCTTTAGTTAGAGTTAAAATTATGCTGAGACCAAAAATTGATATGTCTAAAAATGATAAGTAAATGAAGCAATAACCTGTACATGGATAGGTCCTTCATGTGGAGGGGCAATACTTGGCCTCTTAAGGACCTTCTCTCTCTTGTTTCAATTAGGTGTCTCATCTGAATGTAATTCTGCTGTAGATACCACTATAAATAAAAAGGTGTCTATTCTGACGACCAAACTGATGTGACACTTGGACTGATGCATTAGAGGCTGTTTAAAAGCTTGCCTATGAACATGTAGATCTTAGACTGATGATCTGAATGGTGTTTATGATTGTCAAATATGTAAATCGTTCTGTGACATGTGCAAAGAGGGACACCAACCAGCAACAATGGCTGCAGAAAACCATTCTTCCTCAGGAACAGTGTTCTCTTCGCATACTGGATAGAAAAAGTGGAGGACGGGAACATTCAGGGCTTTGAAAGTGGGCGCCTTCTCTAAGTGTCCTTTTTATGGCTTAACCTTCGAGCATCCCTGCATTTGTGGCAGTAGAAGATGTCCGGGACGTTGGACTTCTTGATTTTCGCGCAAGAGAGGTGCACCCATATGCTGCACTGGTTGCACTCGATCATGGGCCGTCCAGCGAAAGGCTTCCCACAGTAACAGGTGATCAAGTCCCAGGAATCGTCACCTACAGGGTGGACAGGACACGTGTTAGAGCCACAGATACAGCTGGCATTTGAAGAGTTCACTCATAGCCTAACTGTTGCATGGCAGTCCATAAGTAATTGGGCAGCAAGTGTTTATGCTTTCATACAATTAAATGTTGACTAGAATCTAAAAGTCGAGATCATCTTTAATACATACATCGCTTGCAAATATTAGTCCTTTTTTTATACAGCCTTATTTTAAAGCTATGAATGACCTATTTATTTTATATAATTACATTTTTTAGTCCTTTGAGTAAATCTACTGCAGAAATTCGACACATTCCCCGTACATCAGCATTTGTGGCTTTTGGCAATAACTATTTATATCATGGTTGTAAGCTAGACAGAGCAAAATGGCTTACGGTGTGTGGCATCTGTGTGAAAGAGGAGAAATTTTGACCAAAAAAAAAAAAAAAAACCCAGCCCAAAAAACAGCTTGGGGTTTATGAGTCTCGGCTTTGCATAAGTCCCTTGTGTTATATCGCCCTCTAGTGATACAGGAGGAAGGAGGAGAGTATAATCCCTCGGTCCTTTTCAGCTAAGGTGATCAAAATTACCGCACCAGCTCAGACCCACACCCTGCACCTGTGTGTCAGGCTGGATAAGGACTGACCAAAAACACAGGATTTATATCTATTGTAATGATGAGGCACCGCCTGCCTTTGAGGTGGCAGCTGGGCTGTATAAACTTCTGTACCATTTTAAAAACAGACAATGAAGATTTTGAAAAAATTTGAAAGTTGAGCATTCACTTAAAAGCACTTTTTAATGTCCAGTTTTAATGTACAGATTTTGGATATTCTATGTTTCTGTGGACCACCTGCTCCACAGCACCACTCAGTCCACTTTGGGTACTTTTTACTTCCCTGTGTCATGGTCACCATGCAACCCCAGCCCACCTATATGCATTTCTAGGTACACAGTAACGGCTGTAAAAGCAGTTCTGCACTGATTAAAAAAAAAATCTAAACAAACAAAATAGTTTTCTGAGCACCTGGATGTCTACTTACAACAACGTATCCCTTTATAACATAAGATACAAACTACCAATGATCATCAAAAACAGAGACCTGATGTTACACCATGCCAACAAGGACATAAGTATGTAAAATTCAGACAAATTATGGACAGAAAGTATGATCATCATCCTGGAAATCTTAAGGAAAGAGCAAAGTGTGCACAGTAAAAAGACAAGCAGACTTTTGTCCACTGGCCAGTTTGGACACTTAACCTGAACTGCATAATGCACTTACTGAACACCAGGCTGATGGTTCTCTAATGTGAAGGAAACCGCATCCATGTGTATAAACTTTACTTAAAATTGAGTTGTTGAATTTTATTTGTTTTTATCAAATTAGAGGTTGAGCTATGCACAAAAAGGGCTGTATTTCGCATATGGTTCAGTCAATGTAATTGTACAAACCCATAAATCTGATGCTATTTCATTGCAAGTAATATATGTTCCGGTTTCCGAATTATTTCATTGCGTCACTGTCCGATTACTTATGAACTGCATGGTATAAAAGTGGGACATAAAAACTTATTGCATTATTTAACTATTTCCACTGGTATGATCAGATAAAGGCACTCACCTGACTCCACCATGATATCCTCATCCGCTATCCATGTCTCTCCCTCACTGGAGCTCATTTCTGCCTCTCTTGCTGCCTCCTCTCTTTCAGCCTTTACCAGGTCGGTTCCTTGCGCCTGCAGTCCATGCAGCGGCACTGCTGCCCGGCTTGAGTGCTCCTCACCTCGGCCAAGGCCGGTTTCAGAGTCTGTCTCGCTGGGTGTCGAGTTTTTAAGCTTCTTAAGGGCTTTAGGCTGCTTGGGGTTTTTGCTGCGTTTGATCCTGGCGCGCTTCTCGCCGCCACTACTGCTACTATCTCCTGCACCCGAGCCAAGAGAAAGCCGCTTCAGCTTTTTGTCCTTCTTGCGCTCTGCTTTGCTGCTGGCTTGACCCTTGTAAAAAGGGTCCTTTAGTCTCATTTTGTCCAGCAGAGTGCTGTCAGAAGGCAGGCGGCGCATGCTCTTGACACCTTTGTTGGCACGGGCTTTCCGCACAAAGGTGTGAATAGTGTGAAGGTCCGAGGTGCCGTCCCCCCAGTCTGCTGTCACGTTGGAGCTGGCACCACCTCCCATGCCACTTTTACCTGAGGCACCAGAGCTATGTGGAGAACTGGACGAGGCTGGAGACCACGGTCTTTCCTGTGGAGGGAGTGCAATACATGGTGTTAAATGGACAATTAGCAAGTGCACACAAAAAAAGTGAATTGTGGATGGAAAAAGATCAATTCCAAAGAAAGACTGATTTAAGTGCCAGAAACATTACTTTATAAGACTCACCTCTTTTGAAGATGGGATATACCCAGCATAGGCCAAGACGAAACTACAGAACTTGTTGAAGTCCTCCACTGTTCTCTTTCTTCTCTCTGGTGGCTGAGAATTACAGTAACATTTCCCAGTTAGTTTTGCTGATCTTTGCTACTATTATAAGACTTTGGGAATCTCAATATTGAATGCAATAATGAATCTCAATAATGAGTGGCAAATTTCACACTAGCGGGACTACTACAGTGTACTCTTATCTTACTGCAATGTTCAAACTGTAGTAGAGTTTAACTTACCAGGGTCTCCGTTTTGCATTTCAGCAACGAATCTGTCAGAAATAAAGATGATAACAGTTAGAAACGTTAGATTGTCTAATCCCGGCACAAAGTTACATAATTCCCCTCCTAATTTAGATTTCTGCAGCACAAATACACCCAGACGTTTGGACAACGTTGCTAGCAGGTGGCTTGAAAAGAGCATTTAGAGGCTAAGGTGCACAAAAACGAGTCTGAGGAACATTTCAGACCACCAGGAGACCACCTTAGCCAGTTCACGAGTCGAGTTTGGCTTACATGTTCAAAGAAATATCGTACAAAAAGGTCCTCGCCCTGAGAGAGAAGCTATCGACCATCTCATAGCATTATTTTCGACGGACAGCTTTAATTAGCAAATTGTCTCATGAGAAACAACGGGTTTCTAGTTGAATTTAGGCTTTAACCTAAACGTATTTTGAGATAAAGCAGCTAGGAATTGCCTAACAAATCATATAAGACGACTTTCTTCTTTAATAAACTAACGAAAAAGACATTTCTCCATGAAGCTAGCGACGCTGATAAAAAATGCTAACGTTAGCGTGCTAAACTCAGCTAGCTAACTTATGCCTCGCCCCGTGCTCACCACCTGTTAGAGACACTTTCAGGTTTTCTGGCTAGATTTATGAAAAATACTTGGTCTGCGTGTTAAAAACACATACTATAATATCTTCTTAAACTGGAGGAAACGAGGAAAACGTTAACTGAGCAGTTTTACACGGTTAATCTCTCGAGGAAAGGGCAGGCTTCAACGTTAGCACGAGTGGCTAACTTAGCTAACTGGCAAATTAAGGCTTCCTAAACCGGGGGCTTGTAGCATTATTTAGGCGATTTGTTTTTAAATAACATCATCGGTTGATGTATTTTGTTTGCCTGTTAACAGATTTTGTCATAAATTTGCCATGGCATTCAATTTAGACGCCACCTAGCCAAGTAACAAATTGTTAGCTGCAAAATAGACAATTTGGCATCTTTCTGGCACAATAACACAACAAATGGGTAAAAACAAAGTCAAAAGCATGTCAAACATTCACTTTAGTATATAGATGAGTTATGGAGTCGTGTTATAGCTTTTGGCTTTGTCAGATTGCCACTAAGTGGTCAAGAGCAGCAAAGACTGCTAACAGAGTCCAGATCTGTCTCACTCAGCTCATCTAGATGTTGACTCGATTTGCCTTCTTACCTTGGTGTTCAGACATTATCTCAAGCATTGTCACCTCAGCTACGAGGTGCTCTCGGCTTGGTTTGGCACTGTTCAGCGTATCTTCACCGGCTTTGGGCTCAAAATCCCCCAGCCGGCGAGGTCCGGAGCAGCTAGCTCTCCAGCTAAAGCTAAAGGAGCTCACACTTTCTCCAAACAAGCTTCAAAAAGGACGACCACTCCTCCTCCTTCGTCTCATAAAAGTCTACCAGACAATCTGTACACGACCTCGCGTTTCTCACTGTCCCCAGATGTCGTATTTAACTTTTTCTAGCCTGCTTGCCGAGCAGTGAGCCAGATAATTTCTTCGTCACGGCGTTGCATAAATAATCCTGGCAGACGAGACAGTCTGATCAACTCAGAGTCTGAGAGCCCTCAGGAGACGGCAGGTTAAACACGCTCTCCGAAGCCATAGTTTATAGAAGCGATGGGACGGTCTACTGATCTTCGTTTTCCAACAAATGTGGAGAAAAGACCAAGAGAAGTTCTCCTAAATCCGACTGCGTGTCCCCCGCGCCGCGCCTCGCTCAGACCACTGATCTCCCCTCGCAGCCCCCTGCGGACCCAGCGAGAACTGCAGCCGCACAGGGAGAGGAGCCTGGGAAATGTAGTTCACTACGTAGTGTAAGCGTGTAAAGTGCCCATTTATCATACGTGATCACACTACCCCAAAGCACACACCGAAGTGTGAACAGCATGAAATTGTTCTCTGCATTTAACCCATTTACCGAGTGAAGCAGCGGCCAGTCAGGAATGCAGTTCGCGTGGAGAAGTGTCTTGGACGATACCTTACTCAAGGGTACGTCAGTGGTGCCACTGGCAGTCCTGAGATTAGAACCCCCCACATTTATGAGGTCAGGCACTGATGTCTTTATGGAGATTGCTTTGTGCACTGGGGCACAGTCACGCTGGTATAGAAAAGGGTCTTCCCTTAACTGTGTCCACAAAGTTGCAAGCATGGCGTTGTCCAAAATGTCTTGGTGCGCTGAAGCATTATGGTTGAGCTTCACTGGAAGTAGTCCACCTTAATTCAACAATTAAGAGGTGTGTCACAATACTTTTGTCCATATAGTGTAAGTACGTTTACACAGAATCACCCTCACAATGAAATATGTTAGACGAAAATAAATTAAGTCACTCAGCATTTATGTTGTACAGACATTTAAGGCAAAGCAATTTAATATGCTTAAATAGATAAGCTATTGTAAAAAGTCCTGCATAGGTGTGCATGTATAAATTTTTGGGTCAACAATTAGACTGAGTATTAGAAAAAAACATAACTGCACAACTTTCTGTTGTTTACGAAAGGAAAATAAAACAGCAATCTACGACATATTTAAAAAGTGTGGAAAAAAGATTCTGAAGTACATGTATTCCTTTTTCTCCCGCTGGGGTCTCGGAAAAACTCCCTAAAGCTGGAGAAAGAAACCTCAGGAGGAGCCAAGAGTCAGTAGAGGACTCATCCTCCTCTAGACTCTATTGGGAAAACTAACAATAGAAGGCCTTCATGTACAGTGCCTTGCAAAAGTATTCACCCCCTTGGCTTTTTACCTATTTTGTTACATTCCAACCTGTAATTTAAATGTTTTTTTCATCTTATTTTATGTGATGGATCTGCACCAAATAGTCTAAGTTGTTGAAGTGAAATGAAAAAAAAAAAAACTATAAAAAAGAATTAAAAAAAATAAAATACTGAAAATTGGCATGTGCATATGTATTCACCCCTTCGCTATGAAGCCCCTAAAATGTTATGGTGCAACCAATTACCTTCAAAAGTCACATAACTAGTGAAATGAAGTCCACCTGTGTGCTAAGTGTCACATGATCTGTCAGTATAAACATACCTTTTCTGAAAGGCCCCAGAAGCTGCAACACCACTAAAAAAGAGGCATCACACCATGAAGACCAAGGAGCTCTCCAAACAAGTCAGGGACAAAGTTGTTGAGAAGTACAAGTCAGG
>JBBIGA010000011.1:12810609-12855444 GCA_037576975.1 Alestes dentex
GCCTGGTGCTGTTTTTCAGCCTATATAGATATGATGGTCAGATGATCACTGTATTAGTTCATATTAATTCAGTACAATTGTAATGTATGCATGAACATACAGATTTATAACATTAGGGGGAAAAGAGAATATATCAGTGTTATTGTGCCTCTTTTACAACTGATTCATGCTAAGTGTCACTCTGGACAACAAAATTTCATTGTACTTGTACAAGGGAAATAAACAACATTCTATTAAACTATTATGCCACTTTGGTGATGTACAGGTAGTAACCAATACTATCATCAGCTTGTCTTTATATGATTTGTATTTATATTTAATATTGAACCTACTGCCTGGCTAGACTCTGACAGATATTTTTCTCTTTGACAAACAGGGAGCTCTTTGAGGATGATTCTTGGTCTCCTGCATATAGACCTTCATCAGCAGGGAACTATAAGAAGTATTTGCCACTTGGCCAGCACTGTAATCACTGTGGCACCTGTGAATAATGCACATTATGCTGTGGCCAAGACAACACACCGTAAAAAATCTGGAAAGGTCATTCAAGAGGTGAATAAGCTGCTGTTCGTCAAAAATAAAAACTACATTTAACATGAGTTAATGTGAAGATTTAAATAAGATCATTGTAGTTGATTACCAAGCTGCTCTCGCCAGGCCTTTTTCAATTAAAACTGACAAGAACAGTCACGTTGGTGTTTGATCCTAGGAAGAGTTTTTCAATGTGACAGAGGACTTAACGCTATCTATAGAGAAAAGACCCAGCCAGTCTGGACATGTACAGATGCACCCAGACGCGAAGGTAAGTTTGTCAGGTTTTGCTCCTAAGCCTTAACTCTGCACTTTACATCCACCCACTTCAAGAATAAAATGTGTTTTCTCATGTCTGTCCTTCTCCTCCTGCATCCTGCAGGCGGATCCAACGTCAAACTTGACCTTTAATCTACGTCTGTCTGATGTGGAGAGAGAGGCAAAAGAAAAAGTTGCCCTGCCCTTTGTCTTCAGCCAAGAAAAGTAAGATGAATTACTGTTGGTGGTGGGGGGTCCTAAAGTTAAAAGTCCAAAAGTATCCAGACACCCCTTCTAATTAGTGAATTAAGTTAGTTTTAGGTGAACCCATTGCTGAGACAGGTGTTGAGTTTTGCACAGACACACACAGAGTTTGTGTAATCCAATTGAATGGGTGACTCTAGATCAGTTGCACATTTTTTTTACATTATTTTACACACTATCACACTAATTACTTGAGTCCTCTGCATTTAACCCATTCACCTAAGGGAAGCAGTGGGCTCAGGGGTGCCTCAGTGGTGCAGTTAGCAGTCCTGGGATTCGAACCCACAACTTTTTGATTGCAGGGACAATCACCAGGCCACAAGCTTATGAGCGTATGGTCATCATGCCCAATTTCAAGTATTGCCTAGAGGGGTATAAACCCTGCAGCACTGGGCTGTGAAGCAATGGAACTGTGAAGGGACGAAGCTCCATTAAGTATCTTTGGGATGAGCTGGAGTGGCATTTGCGTCTGTTACGGCAGTAAAGGGGGATAAACTTCCTATTAGTACCTTTTGATTGGTCGACCACATTCTACAAACATTTGGCCGTATCCAATGTATTAGGTTACATGTTCCAATAGGGGCTGTCAAATATTTTTGTCTTTCTGGCTGAAGTGAGTCAAACAAATAATGCTTTTAATGTGGTGTGCATGATACAAGTTTCCCATTTTTCCTAATAGAGAAACTGATTCAGTGAGTTAAAATGGGACGTTTACTAATTCTCCTTCTCATTTTTTTTGTTCTTCCTAATGTGAAATTAGGAAGTCGGCTTTGCTGAAGCAGGGTCAGGGCTCTGGACGGATTATATATGAACCTGACGCCAGTGATGATTTTGATGAAGAAGACCCGGATGATGATCTCGATGTGTAAAATTAATGCGCAGAAGGACTTCTACCAGTGGTGGAAAACAAACTGAAACTCTTTACTGGAGATTGTGACACATGGCTAAAGAATTTTAATATGCTACTTTTATTTTATTATCTGGGGTGTTAAAAAGCAACTCTGGAAGAGCAAGAAGTTCATTAAAAGTGCTTCATTTTCATGATTTGCATTCACTTTTCTTTGTATTTGAAGAATACTGATTACTACAGATCATCTTTTCAAAAATATATTGGAGTAACTTTAAAAATGTAATTCTTAAGTGTGATGATCACTGCTATAAAGAATTAACAGAACAAAGTAATAGTCCTTCTGTATAGTCAAAGTATCCCCCCTTTTCCACACCTACATTAGTGTTCTTACCGTTCCTTACAACAGAACTAATGGGCCTGTGATCTTTGGGAATCATTGCTGCTTTAAGCTGGTACACACCAAAACACTTGGACTAACTTTGTTCACATCTGATCACTTAAATGGTGCAGAAATATTAGTGGAACACGACCCAAACTAGAAAAAACAGGCTTGTCCCAATACTTTTGTCCACTATAGACTGTAGTAAAATGGACTGGAGGTGAACTCTCTCGGATGTGACGTGTCTCTGACGGTGGCAGCCCTGTTCCGGATCGGCTTTGAACTGTTTTTCAGCGGTCACACACTTTTTGGATCAGCTTTTACCTCCTGCTCCGTCTGGACACGGCTGGAGGGAGCCTCGCTTCGTCCGGACGCCCCCCAACCGAACGACCCGTCCTCTCCCTGCGTCCTCCCACCTTTCTGCCTTCAGAGCACAATTACCAGACAGCAGATCAAGTTCTACTGCAGGGCTCTGCTGCTCCAACAAGGAAACTACCTCCAGAAAAACTGACTCCAAAGAGAAACTTCATTAATGCACTTCTTTTAAAAAACAACAAAAAACAATAAACATGCTGCAGTGTCTCGTAGCTGCGTACCGTCTCTGTTCCTCTGACTAGCTCTGAGCGATGGACTGCAGAGAGGAGAGGAGTCCAGCCTTACACGTTGACATTAACGGGACCCCCTTCTGCTAAAGTTTCGAGTGGAGTTAAAACCGAACTCCAAGCTTCGAGCCTCCAGAAAACAGAAACACCACGCTGTTATGGTTGACATGATAAAGACTCGACAGTGCATGCTTTGTGTGCGCACTTTCTTTGGCGTCACCTCCAAGATATGGAGTTTCTTCTTATACATACTCAGGAAACACCTAAGGACGGTGAGTACACGGGCCGGGCTCTGAGGTCCAGGACGGTGTACGGGGTAAAAGTGTGGATAAGATGAGAGATAAGGTAACCCTTCATTAGTCCCACGAGTGGGAAATTTTAATTGTGGACAGAACAAAAGAAAATAGTACAAGCAGCATAACCAATAGAATAAAAGAGTGTCAGGGAAATGTAAGACAAAGTGATTCACACATATGTTTATTGATTTAAAAAAATCCTAGCAGCAGTCCCAGATGTTTACTTTCACACCTGTTCGTTTAAACCAGTGTTTCATTTTTAGTAGTGATGTCTGGAGTGGAGAATAGTGTCAAGTGTCCACTTGTCATACTTGAATACACCCCACAGCACACAGTGTGAAATTCTTTCTCTGCATGCAGCCAGCGTATGCAGTGTGTGGGGATGGTATCTTGCTCAAGGGTACCTCAGTGGTGTCACTAGCAGTCCTGGGATGTGAACCCACAACCTTCCGCTTTTAAACCAACAAAACAAGATAACAGGACAGTCTGGGTCTTGACGTGTCAGGAAAACTTAAGACGATGTGATTCACACATGTGTTTATAAAAAAAAACCAAACAACTAATTCCAGCCAGCAGTCCCACATGTTTACTTTCACACCACAGTGCTAAATGTGTTGGTGTGTATTTCACTTTTACTTGTAATGTCTGGAGTGGAGGACAGTGTCAAGTGTCCCTTTGTCATACTTGAACACAACACAGCACACAGCGTGAACAGTGTGAAATTCTTTCTCTGCATTTAACCCATTCACCAGCCAGTGGGGAGCAGTGTGTGAGGACCTTACCGTGCTCAAGGTACCTCAGTGGTGCCACTGGCAGTCCTGGGATTTGAACCCACAACCTTCCGATTGCAGGGGCAACTTCCTAACCGCCAGCTGCCGTCCAAAAAAAAGATCACAGGACAGTCTGTCTCTCCACTCCTTGCACCAAGGCCTTCTTCAAATGTCAGAGAAATTTAAGACGTGACTCACACGTGTTTATTAAAAAAAACAAACAAACAAACAAAAAGATCCAGGCCGCAGTCCTACACCTTTACTTTAATTGCCGCAGTGCTATGCGTGTTAGTTTAAACCAATATTTCACTTTAACTAGTAATGTCCGGACTGGATAGTGAGCTGCTCGTTCTCGCATAGTGGCAAAAGTAGTGGGTTTGTGCAGCTGCCAGTCTGCTGCGTGACAGGAAAACCATACACCACAGCTGCAGTCTGAATTATGACATTTTTAGATGTTGCATGCATTATAATCTTTCTTCACCCCCCTTTTTTAGTTAGCAATGCAAAATATAGTTGGATTCATAACTGTTGTGTCCTAAAGTATATTTAAAATATTTCTTATTTGCTGTTCATTTACTCTGAAGTATTTTAAACGTGAATTCTACTGTGAGGAAGGACATCTCCTTTTCACTCAGTAACACTGTCGTGTTTTATTTAGCCAGTTCTTTTTTCGTGTGTTGAATTCCCCTAGAGGGACTGCCTTGCTGCTGCCCAGCTTTCACTTTAGAGGTTTAGCATCTTATTTTAAGCCAATATGATCCCTAAAAGAAGAATGCTAGCTAACCAATCAATTCCTATGCAGATAAATTCTTGTTGCATACGCTATGAACTTTTTGCTGCTTCAGTTGAAAAAAGTTTTTTTTTTTTTTTTTTTTTTTTTCCTCTCCAAAAGAAAAGTTTTTTGAACCTCAAGTCTCTTGTTTCTTTTTTTCTGGGGGCTGAACAGTAGATTACGTCCAGGTATTAGGGATTACTCGTCACAAAGACTCGCCTGTTTGTCCAGTCACACTGACAAACAGCACGTCAGTCCACTAGACATTACCCCTGATATTACATTACATTGAAGCACCAAAGCTTTATTGATTTTTCGTGTGTGCATTTGCTTTGTTAAAGGCTTGACCGTGAAAGCTTTTCCCCTTTTGAACTTTATGTAGTTCATACGAGTCATGAGAAATGGCACAGTGCTCTCACGGCCAATCAATGGCTGTAAACAGGTTGTGGGGTAATTCTGTGTCTGCAGCACATACATACATAAGCTACTGAGGAACAGTCTTTAATACCATAGCAGTCTTTAATACCATAGAATTTAAAATAGTATAATATAACATAACCATAAGATCAGGCCTGCTTGGCAAGTACTGTCAGATCAACCACTGACCACAGAAGGTATTTTTGAAAAAGGGAGTCCATGCACTCATGTCCCTTAACGTTGCTTTCAAGGTGACACAGTGTTTCATCTCTTTCAGAATCCTATGTTGGTCGATGAGCTGAGTAAACCGGAAATCAACTTTTTTTTTTTTTTACCTTGTTAGTTCATGTCTCTTCTCATATCATATATGGGTTATCATATGTACAATTTAAAAGGTATATTTTTATTTAACTGCAGTCAATTTTGCCTGTCTCTTTTAACCTCACACCTTGTGGTTGAAAGGAAACACATTACCACATTTCCAGCAGTTTCCGAGAGTCAAACTTGCAACGCGGATGACAATGTTTGTTCTTAAACAGGTCAAGTGTGCACTCGTAAGACACGCACATGCAACCCACATCCCACTCACACTCCTGGTGCCCCAGTCTCCCCCTTACCCCCCCATGCTCTTCCCTATTCTGCAGTCTGAGTTCATCTGATCAGATCTGCTGGGCCCACCAGACTATCCTTGCATTCCAGCCGAAGGCTGTGAGTAGCAGCTGCCTTCAGAATGTACTGCAGCCTGTGTGTGAGCACATACAGTGCAAGGTGGCCTGTAAAGGCTGAAACAAAACGCCCCTTCTGCCAAAGTCACCCTGGCGGTTTCCCTTTCCACTTGCCCACAGATTCCCACCGACTCTTGCTGTCCGCTAAAAATAACCTGGAGTGGGCCTCAGGGGTAGAGAGCATTGTGTTCACTATGTGGTCCATGGACAGTCTTACAGGTGTCTGAGAATCGAAGGAAAGAAGGGATGTTTTCTGACTTTTATGTTTGAATAGTAAAGCATTTGCATGCTTTTTCCAATTTGCATGCTTTTTCCAACATGAGTCAGTGTGTTCAACTGAATCAACTGTCTTGGGGTAAACTTAAGCCCTAAGCTTAAGTGATAACCGTTCAACTGAATCTCTGGTCTCATAAATTTCATATATATACATATAAACAGAGTGGTTTACCTTAAATGGCCTTATTCACATTGCAGAACAGATCGGATTTGTTTAATAGTTTTAGACCTGAGTGTTCAGATTTTTAAGTTACAAGCAGCCAAATCTGATTTGTGTGCTCAGACTGTACCCGCATTTGCTTGCAAATCCACATTGGTTGCCATAGTAATAAAGCACGCATAAGCATTCCTGATCATAAAGGGTCAAGCGCCCCGTGTGAGCTGTTTGTTTTTATGAACTATGGTCAAAATTGTAAACAGCCTACAAAATGTGGCTTGAATGAACCAAAAAGCCCACTCAGCCATCCAGACTGCAGGAAATCTGTCCTGTTCAAAATGGATCTGCTGAAAAATCATATCTGAGTCATGTTTTGCTGAACGTGGCTTTAAAAAAAAAACCTTAATTTATCTTTAGATGCCTTCTGATGGCCCTACCACATAGACGGCTTTGGGGTAGTTGTCCTATCCCAAATGATTTATTATTAATATTGCAAGCCATTACAGATTACTATTTCTCACACATTGTAATGGAATTACTTATTGCTTCTTAGGAAAAAAATTACACACATCTGTACCTATAAGAAAAGGTTGCCTTTCCTTTTGGTACTTTACTTAAAAAAGAACAATAGATATCATTTAAAGAGCATGTCCAATGTCCAACAGTTAAGCTTCATTAAAATGAGCAGCCAGTGCAATTTGACGGTTAGGTAGTAGCAAAAACAGTAAAAAAAAAAAAAAAAAAAAAAAAAAAATCAAATGTCAAGCTTACTTTGCTGTTCAACAATTAAAGTGGGATCTGGCCTTTTGTGTAAGATTGGGGTTTTGCAAAGCTCACCGGTCCATGATGAGTTTTAAAAGTGTTTTTTGGGTTTTTTTTTTTTTTTTGGTATTCCAGATCTTGCCTTAACTTCAACCATTTCTAAAGGACATTTTAGACAGTTAATATTTACAAGCAGAACATATGTATGTATCTTTCACAGGCGGTATACTTTGTAATAGCTTATCTTGTTTCAAATCTTCAGTCGGTCTGTTATGTGAGTTCATAGCTGTTGAGTATAAGCACAGAATTCATGCTCTGAACCTTCCACACCTGACTGAAGGTCTAATGAGGTACGAGGCCTTGCAAAAAATAACACTAATGATATGATTGAAAGGGTGGCAATATATTTTTACTTTGCCTTTTTTCCGATTCAGAAATTTTAATGGTAGTCATGCAATTAAATTCTGTCACATTAACTGCCACCTATCCATTGTTAGTTTTTTGAGACAGTAAATTTTAATAATTGTTTATCTTTTTTAATTTAAGTTGTCATTACTCCCCTAATAGAATTTATTTCACAACAGAAGCCGCGACAGTGTTATCCTTTGTAGGGTCGAGTACTCACATAATACATTGTAATACATTCTGCTGAGCCCATTTGTCAATTTCCTGTTTCTCTATTTCCTGTCCTAGATAATCCAGTATCAGACAGTGAGATACGACACTTTACCCTTGTCACCGCTGTCCAGAAACAGACTAAGTGAGTATCTCTCTCTCTTTCTCTGTCCCTCTCTCTCTTTCTCCATCTCTCTCCCTCTCTCTGTCTCTCTTTCTTTCTGTCTCTGTCTCTCTCTCTCTTTCTCCATCTCTCTATCTCTCTCTGTGTCTCTCTCTCTCTCTCTCTCTCTCTTTCTCCATCTCTCTATCTCTCTCTCTGTGTCTCTCTCTCTCTCTTTTTCTCCATCTCTCTCTCTGTCTTTCTCTCTCTCTGTCTCTCTCTCTCTCTGTCTCTCTCTCTCTGTCTCTCTCTCTCTTTCTCTCTCTCTTTCTCTATCTCTCTCTCTCTCCATCTCTCCATCTCTCTATCTCTCTCGCTGTCCTTCTCTTTCTCTCTGTCCAGCAAAATCATTTCATTGTAGTTGCTTTAGTAGTATGTTTAGGTTCATTGTTTCTCTGCAAGACAAAACACTATCTGAGTTTTTTTTTTTTATCTGGACAGTTTAGATGCTTCTGTACACAGAAGTAAGTCTCTTGCCACGAGAAGTCACACTATCAGTAAACATCCCATGACGTGATGATTTATTTCGGACCATTTTCATCACTTAGGTATAGGTTATTCTATCTCATCTGTCATTTTAATTCTACAGGTAATCTTTTTTTTGCATGCAGACTGTTCATCTCATGGTAAACCCTCTGAGAGTGTGCTTTGTGACTGACACATTTTGTGGTTAGCTGAGCATTTCTGCTAGCTTATTTCTTAGAGTTAGTAACTTTATTCCACAAATTGACCAACACATTTCCAAAGAGCAGCTGTGAATCTAGCAATTTTTTTTCCAAAACTCATTCAAAATGGAAGTGTTATTTGTTTTAGCTGTCAATGCAAGCGGAGTAAATAGACAGTTGTTGGCTGCTGTTTACTGCTGTTTCCTGCGATCAGGCAGACTTCAGTTTTGTTTTTTGTTTTGGTTTAGTGTTTGTCAGTCGTAGAAGGACACTGCGTGAAGGAAAGTGAAGAGTTTGCTTGTGTATAATGATGCAGACCAAGAGTGTTTGCGTGTTTTTGCAGATGCAGTGAAGCGGAAGATTCTCGTCTTGGATCTCGATGAGACACTCATTCACTCTCATCATGATGGGGTTCTGAGACCAACAGTACGGCCTGGTACTCCGCCAGACTTCATCCTCAAAGTAAGATTATCTTCTGAAGAGAAAATCATGACATTTACAGGGGTTATGTTCCATAAGCACCTGTAAATTGTGAAAAAACGTGAATTTGTGATTTTTGATGAGGTAAAAGAATGCCTAAAAATGCCCATTTTTATAGTGTAAACACTAAATATGCCCCAAAATATGCTCCCAAAACATTTTTTGATTTTAAACTCCGCTTAATACATCACCCTTAAAGAAGATGTAAAGGTAAACCCGTATCTGCACTGTACAGTTTACACTGAACTCCTGTCTCCCGCAGTTAATTCATGAAAGTGCATTTTCTTTGGTATAAACAGGGTAAATATAGTGAAAATGTAATTTACAGTAATAAAAATGCAGTAAAATGAATGGGTATTACCAATAATGAATGATATTGATTGAAGGCGAGGATTTACAGTTCATTGGGTGGCGCCTCTTCTTCAGGTGCTTCAGGATGAGCCATATTGTAGTCACCCACCAGTTAAAGCAGACACTGGACAATGACTGCACACACTCAAACTTTTTATGGCGCCTAGGTTCATTGCCAGAAGCCTTAGAAGATGCAGGGTGTTTGGGTGGCATCTTAGGGCTTTAAGAAGAACAAAACGAAAAACACGACGACGGCAGCCAATATACTGTTGCTTTGTGTTCTCTCGACAGTACTAAAAAATGTACACAGTTATATTTTGTCTATCTAGCTGAATATATGTTCATATTTATGTTACAAAATTAGTAAATTATATTTTTCTAAATAATTTGGCACCAAAATGCATAAATTATGAATTGCCACAAAAAAAGCAAAAAAATGCGAAGGATTTGTGTAGTTTCTGCAAACAAGTATTAGTTTGGTTCTAAGGGGAAATCCACGAATGATTAAAGCCGCGAACTCTGAACCGGGGTTAGCGGAGGTTTACTGTAAATTCTTTACATATACAGAATACACTCCCCCCCCCCATATCAATATTGAACTTTGATTGTAAGCAAGTGTCTTTGTTCTTGAAAAAAAACCCTAAGCTTTAAAATTAAAAGCTATTTTTATTTCACCTCACTGAAAATGAGCAACTTGAAGAAATTCAGCTAACGGCATGACCTAGTACAATGTGTGCGTAACATTTAATTTTGTACAGAACTGGGTTCATTCTATTTTCCTCCAATATTTGATCCAATATTTACATAGGAACCACCCATTTTAGGTGCTTTTACTAGAAAAAAACTAGTGTCAAGTATGGCTATTATTTTCAGGGTATTTCTTTTGGCCTTCTAGTTAATTAAGGAAGTTTCTGTGGGCCAAACCTTCCTTAATCTCACAGTCTTCCATTGGTTTGGTATCCCTCCCATAGTCATAGTCACCCATTTGTGCACTTCTGCTTATTCTAAAAGTCCAAAATGTAAGAGAGTTTAAAAGTGATGTAAGTAAGGGTGTTTTGAGAGGTATGGCCATGTTTTATGTCCTCCAATAAACCAGATTTACTTAATCAGCTAATAATCAGACACAGATTATATTTCTTGCTCTTCTTCTCTTTTTGGTTTTAGGTTGTTATAGACAAACATCCAGTCAGATTCTTCGTGCATAAAAGGCCCCATGTTGACTTCTTCTTAGAGGTGGTGAGTCAGTGGTACGAACTGGTGGTGTTTACTGCTAGTATGGAAATCTATGGCTCTGCAGTAGCTGACAAGCTAGACAACAACAAAGGCATCCTGAACCGCAGATACTACAGACAGGTAACCAGCATGTAAACTTGACTTGTACTGTATACATATCCATCATAGAATAGTCCTTTACTATTTGTTCTTTTTCCACAGCATTGCACATTGGATTTAGGTAGTTATATAAAAGACTTATCCATCGTACATGGTGACCTTTCCAGTATAGTAATTCTTGACAACTCACCTGGGGCATATCGCAGTCATCCAGGTAGGAAATTATTACACAGTCTTTTGTGTAGTCTGCTTTTATTGCTGTTCCATTCCTTACAGACATATAGGATTTTATAACTAGTTGTCTAGATGTCTGTGTCTGTCAGTTGGTTGCTATATCAGGCGGCATGTGACGTCAACAACACTACGCTTTCAGCTCACGTTGTAGTCTCCTGTATGACTGATATCTCAAACAGCATTGATCCTTGTGTATAAGGTTTGAGTTTAATTTAAGTTTGATTCCAAGTAGTGCCACTTGTGGCTTGGAATCCATCAGATCACAGCTGGCTTTCACTGCATAAGAACTGGAAGGTATGATTTATGGTGCATTTTGTTATTTGCACCTGGCATGCAGTGCACACTTGCTTTAAAAGTGCTTAGTTAGCACCCCCGAAATTGGGTAAAGTAAAATAAAAAGGGTAATTTTCATGGCCAAACCTAAATTATGGGTAGTATGTAATGAAACATAATTATATTCACTCATACTGGTACCCATAATCCATGACATCATAGATTCCCGGCAGTGCAGAAGTAGATCATTAAGTGAAAAATTGAAAAAAAAAAAAAAAATGACAGGCTAAACAGTTGCTGGAGTTTGCATTTTCTCTCATGTAAATATCTAGCATAGGCAGTTTTTGTAAAGCGGTTGTGTGCTACACATCTTTTCTGCTTATTCCCACAGACAACGCAATACCTATAAAGTCATGGTTCAGCGATCCCAGCGACACAGCACTTCTTAACCTGCTGCCAATGTTGGATGCACTAAGGTGAGGGAAAAAAAAAGAAATGAAAGGGACAAAAGCATTAACTTGGACCAGGCTGAACTTTGTTCTGTGTTTTAATATGAGTCTGTACTTTGTCTTGCAGGTTCACTTCTGACGTCCGCTCCGTCCTTAGCCGAAATCTCCACCAGCATCGACTTTGGTGATTGTCCTGAGATACTGAACTGAGAGACCTATTCAGCGTTTGAGCATCTCCCCGTCCTCTCTCCCTCAGCGTAGACGGCACCTTCCCAGAACACCCAATGCAAGGGTGGTTTGACAGGCCTGGACCGAACAGACTTTAGGGAAGTGGAGATGCCAAACTTTAAAATGACTGGGAAATCTGTCTCTTTTTTTTTTTTTTTTTTTCTTTTCTTTTCTTTTTTTTCTTCCAAGTGGTCGTCTCTGCCTTATAGTTCTCCTGAAAGGGGGGGTGTGCGTGAGGGTGACTGCTGTGCACGTATACGTGTGAAATATGTTGATTTTTCTTTTTAAACTTCTGACAGTACTGAATGAATGAACCCTGAGGCAACAAAGATTTCTTATCAGATTGTCTAGTTGGACTACATACCTCTAACTTTGGTGCAAATGGGCATGTGCTGAGAAAGGTATCAGTGTCCTATAGGCACTCGGGACATTTTGGTGATGTTTAATGATATATATATATATATTTTCGACCTCTACGACTCAGCTGAATTCAGGGTAATTTTAATGCTATCGGGGTATTGTTTGAGGTACAGTCTTGAAAGACAAGAGTATTTAATGATTTATGTATGAGCAGCGTGTTGAACATTGCAGATAGCAAATCTGTGGGATGTTTTTTTTTCCCAGACTGTTCTGCAGTAAATTCATGACCATTTTCATACCTTTGGCCTGTTTATTCTTTTTTCCACACTCAGTAGTATAGAGCCTAATGGCACAGATTTGTTTCTGGTCTCTGAAATAACAGCTCTTCAAAATAATGAAAAAAAAAAAAAGGTTTCAAAACTTACAATGCAAATACTACTGTGTTGCGAGTCTGTATAACTGTCTTGAGCAGCTGACTGAACAACCACCAACTTTTATACATAGTTCAGATGAATGCTACTCTTGAAGAATCTCAAGGCAGCTCCCTTGGACTCTAGACCTCAGGTCTGCACGTTACTAATAAAACACGTGCCAGTGTCCAGTATGGCTTCCTTTTTTTACTTTGGCTTCCTAGCTGTGCAACTTGTCCCCTATATGCCCCCTAGTGATTCTGCAGGCCAGTATTTATTAGTAGCTGGTACAAACCTTTCCACATTTCATACATTTCCACTGGGTTTTAGTCCGATATATGTTTATTATAAAAGCCCAAAAAGATTTTTCTTCAAATTTGGTGGCTTGTTCTGGCGTGCTATTTTAATCCAAGTTTTTGTAAGCTCTCAGAAATTCCATTTGAATGTGTTTAAATGTTGAACAAGTAAATTGAACTGAAAGTGGCATTTTGCATATGCAAAATAAATTTGTACACATAAATTGCCACTACTAAATGAACTGCCACACAAATATATTTGAATATATTCAATGAAATTACATCTCAATTTCAACATGTGAATTTTAATTTGAATGCATGCCAAATGTAATTTAATTGCCAGTTCTAATAACATTTTATATATTTTTTATTTTGTTTGTTCGTAGCATTTACTTAATTTGTGATATAACATTTTTTTTCCATAGTTTCTTCAGTTCCTCTGGCACGTAGTTTGGACGTGTGTGTGTTTTTGTGCGAGGTGAGGCAACTTGGAGCTGATCCAAAGAAGAAGCTGATTGGTCAGCTGAGTATTATATCATACTAAACCAACATGTCCAAGAGGGCCTGTGCCCTTTATGTTTGGTGATTTCGCTGCTCAGACTCACCTGATGAACATACTAGTGTCCAGGATTTGTGGGCATTTTAAGTAGGAGAACTACCAGACTGCACTAAACTATGCAGGGGTTACAGCAATGATGCAACACGTGGAAAGAGACTTCCACAGCAGGGGTTTTTCTTTCTTGTGCACAAGTATTGGGATGCTGGACCATTACACTTACTTTGACTTTAGTGACATTGCATTAAAATACATAGACTTTAATATGGAATTCCTTCCCCCCCCTTTGTACCTATAACAGCTTCCACTCTTCTTGGAAAGCTTTCCACAATATTTTGGAGTGTTTCTGTGGGAATTTGTGCCCATTCATTGTGTAGAGCATTTATTAGGTCAGGAGCTGATGTTGGACGAGAAGGCCTGGCTCACAATCTCCAATCCAGTTCATCCCAAAGGTGTTGGATAGGGTTGAGGTCAGGGCTCTTCCACACCGAACTCATCCAACCTTGTCTTTAAGGAGCTCGCTTTGTGCGCTGTGGCAGTCATGCTGGAATTGAAAATGGCATTCCCCAAACTGTGTCCACAAAGTGTGAAGCATGGCGTTGTCCAAAATATCTTGGTCTGAGATTATTGTTGGTGTTTGGTAATTAATTAGAACAGACATTACTTTGTTTTGAGTGTTTCCGTGTTTGTCCCTGGACCCCCGCTCTGACACTGTAAAGACGAGACACCCACAGAACAAACACTGGCACAAGCCGAAGAACCACGCTCAACACCTTCCGCATGTTGCTGTCTGTAACGTAGATCACGAAAAAGTAGTTCCTCCTCTAGCATTCTGTGGACAATTATAAAGTCACGATTAACCGTCATTGTGTTTATCTGGCTTTTTCTTAGATGTAGATGTAACCAAACGATGTGTTGTCAGAGCAGACAGTGGTTGGTTTATTTAATTTGTTTGAGACAACGTTGTTCGACGCAGCCTTTGTTATTGTATTCATCCGCGGGGTTACAAGGCAAAAAAACAGCTTCTCTACAAAAACAGAGAGGAGGCACGTCGTTAGCAGTCTAAACTGTTGATTTTGGGCCTGTGCGCTGTAGTTGCAGACATTTTAAAACACTGAACACTCTTAACTTCAACTTACGATGAAGTTCCAGTACAAAGAGGAGCACCCGTTCGAGAAGAGACGATCTGAGGGAGAGAAAATAAGGAAGAAGTATCCTGACAGGGTGCCAGTGAGTAGCTAGCTTTAGCCTAAACCTCTCCTAAACAAACAGCCAGGCCCTGGCTGGCCTAATTTTACTGCTTCTGTTGATGAAAATAAATAGCTAACATGGAATTACACGCGATTAGTATTGTCAGGGACATTTCTGAGATGTTAAATGCCAATTAGACGTCGATGTTAGCTAGATGTGGTTGCAGTTTGACAGCTAAAGCTAATGTTAATGCGTCAATGCGTCAGGAAGCTAAGGACGTGGCATTCAGGGAGGAGGCTATTCGTAATTAAACTACATTTCATTGCATTACAGTTCATTACATTCATTTGACAGACACTTTTATCCAACGCGACTTACAATCCGAGGAAACGCTCAAGTTTCAGGACGGTTTGAGAACCAGAGGGGAGTACTAAATGCTAAAATCTTATGTAAGAGTAGCACAAGAAGATAGACAGTGCCTTATGAGACTTTGAAACGGACTATTTTTATCAGAATTTTTTGTAATTTTTACATCTAGTAGTTAGTTACTGTCAAAACGAGCCTTTACGCCTCACATCAAAGCAGCTAAAAGCTAAAGCTCAGGCTAAAATGTAAACAGAAACTTGTTAGCACTTTACCAAACTCACATCATTAAAAAAGCCAAAAGCAAAACGACAGTGTGTTGGTCATCATCTAATAAAGTTGAAAGAGCTGCTTTCTAAAGCTGTACTGTTGTCATAACTGATGAATCTAGATAACCCAGCTAACCATCTGTTCTCTGGCTAATGTTTTTGTTTTGAGGCAGCTGTTTCACCCAGTGGTGTGTTTGTTAGTAGTTTAATGTGTGCTATTATATGTTTACTAAACATTAGATGTCTTTTTAGTGCAGAAGCATATACTACACCATGTAAACTAACTATATAGTTTAAACAAATTTTAGTCATTGTAAATATCTTTGCAAGGACCTATGCTTTTGTTTTTCCTGAACAAAACTGAGGCATTTATTTCACCCAGTGGTGTGTTTTTAGTAGTTTAATGTAGATTAGTATGTGTTTAGTGGACATTAGATGTCTTTTTTTTTAGTATGAGCAGAAGCATATGCCTTGTAAACAAATCATATACTATAAACTAAATTTAGCTGTTGGAAATATGTATCCTTTACAAGGGCCCATATGCTATTTACTCTTACATTCCAGCACCACAAATAAACACATGGTGAGAATTTCTTGAGTAGCAAAATGAGTCATGCAGTGGCTGGTTTAGAGACAGCACTTGGAGAACTGTAGGGGTGGGGAGAATATTTTAGTTAATGTAGGAAAAATGTAGTACTCCAAGAAGGAAAAATGGCTTATTTGAATTAGAAATAGAAAAACAAACGTGCATGATTGGAAAACTATGAATTTAGTAGTTAGCTAAATTCTCTTTACATTCTGTTCTAATGGAGCCTGCCTCATGAAGGGCAGAAACCTATGTGTATGAAGTCTTAAAGTGTAGGAACTCTGCTTTTGTTAACCAGCTATGTGGTTGCTGTTATAATTTTCATTATTTACTAAATGTGTGTTCGTTACAGATGTCGAAGTATAGACTCTACCTGGGCACTTTTTGAAAAATCAAATTAGCCGAATGAAGAAGAGAAATACTTACCTGGGTTACCTAATTGATGATCTTTGTTTTTGTTCTAGGTAATTGTTGAAAAAGCCCCCAAAGCCAGAATAGGAGATTTGGATAAGAAGAAGTACCTTGTCCCCTCCGATCTCACAGGTAAGCTGTGCAATGTTTTAAATACTTTGGTTATTGTTCAGTTATTGTATTTTTACAATTATTTGTATAAATAATGTGTGTTTAGATGTGAGCATTTTAGATGTGAGCATTATTTATCTTTCACTGTTGGAAAATAATGACAGCTCATTGACAGGGTTTATTATTCAACAAGGCCATAGAATTAAATGATTGAATATGTTAGTGCTGGGTCATCATATATTTGTACAAATCTTTTCCATCAACAGTCACAATGTCATTCTGTTTCATTTTAGTGGGCCAGTTCTATTTTCTCATCCGAAAACGAATCCACCTGAGGGCTGAGGATGCCCTATTCTTCTTCGTAAACAATGTCATTCCCCCTACCTCTGCAACCATGGGTCTGCTATACCAGGTATGAGCTCTCTCTCTGTCTCTCTCTCGCTCTCTCTGTCTCTCTCTCTCTCTCTCGCTCACACACACAAATAACAAAAAATCTCTGTTTATTCAATATCAGTGGAGCAATACAATCTCTCATTTTCCCTGTTTAGGAACATCATGAAGAGGATTTCTTCCTCTACATTGCCTACAGTGATGAAAGTGTGTATGGAGAATAGAGCCAAAGGAGAAAACTAACTTCACTCCTTCCTTACCTTCCTTTTAAATGAATATATAAACCCATATCGGCAGCCTAGAGTTCTCGGAGCTAAGACGTCAGATGCACTTTCGCTGTATCTTTTTATAATTTCTTTTTATGTCTCCTCCTTGATACTGGAGTTTGCTTTGTTTTTGTTTTGATTTTATTTTTGTTGTTGTTGGGTTTTTTTTTTTTGGTTTTTTTTTTACATGAAGGTTTGGCATGTCATTTTCATACAATTATGGTTCCAGGCTGATCCCAAGCAGATGAATAATAGGTAGTACTTGAAGTATGTCCTGTTATATTGCTTAGATCCTCTTTACCTTTGTTCACTAAATCTAGGGAATTTAAATCTATCCCTGACCTTGAAGAAATATATATTTTAGGCCATTTTACATCTGAGTGATGTTAGCACCCGATGACCTGTCAGCAACAAAAAGGTTAAAGATCTTTTTCTGCTCTTCAATATGTGGTTTCATTTTTACAATCTGATATTAATATTTAATGTTACTTATTCTTGTACCTAGATGATTTTTAGGTCGCTTAATTTCTGAAATTGTGAAGCTTTAAGGTTTGATTTAGCTGGCAGTTGTACATTTTATTTTCTTCTTCTTCTTTTTTTTTTTGGATTGAACTCGGTATTCAGCTGCATTTCTGGTACCCTTGACTTGTGGTGGCCATATAAACTAAACAAACTGTCCATTGACTCTCTGTCCCTAGTTATTTCTTCATAACCATGCACAGCAGCACTACATGTAAAGTTGTGAGTTTGTTAATTCTACTTTGTACCTGGACTCACTGGCTGTCTGTTTAGATATTATAAGATATTATTCAGTGATCGACCGTTCTCAGTGCAGCCTTGATGCAAGTGACAATGCGGTAGTATGTGTTAAGCCTGTGTAAGTGCATCTGGAATATTTACACAGCTCAGCAAATACTCTATCAACACTGGTTCGAAACTACCCCCTGATGAAGCGCTGCATGGGGAACAAAATGGTCATTTAACTGTTTACCTGCTAGGTAAGCAAGGCTGCTGTATCTATACAAAGGGATCAGTAAATGTGGGGGTTATATAGGTCACAGTTTCAACACAATTTCTAGATTGTCAGTACCTCTTGTAGCATTCAATTCCAGATGTAGCTCCAAGTGTGATTTACAAAGGCCAGCAGTAAGTGTCTTTTGGTATTACATGGTAAGGAGATCATTCTGTTGTTTGAAGGTTTTACTTTACAGTGCTGTACTGTCTGAGAGGTTCAGGCATGCCACAAAGGAAACGTCCCTGTTTTCAGTTTTGGAACTTAAAACCAAAACTGCCTAAATGGTGAAAAGTGATAGCAGATATTTACAAAATTCATAGGCAAGTGATACTCATAATACCCTTGGAACAAGATTAAAAAACATAGAGCATACATAGCTCTTAAGAGGCTGACATCATTTACCTGGTACTATTTACACAACCACACAAGACTGAGTCCAGTAAATTGATTCATTTGAATAAAACAAATTTTTTTGTTGAGGTTTTTCATTCAGAAACCTGCACTGTCTATTAGTATTAGCCTGATTAGTAGTAGCTGCCAGTCTCAGACTGTCTTGTTTGTATATTCTCACAGTAGGAGAGTAGGGCACTATATGGTTGAGTGAATATTGGTAAGACACACACACACACACACACACACACACACATGTGTATATATACTGCCTACTTCTTCACTCGGTGAAAGGGTTACATATGTACATATTTACACACCATAAACTCCTATTTGTAGGTTAACAAAACACTGACATTTTGCTTTGCAGTGTACATCTGCCTGTACTGCACTAATGTGGCCTACACTTGTAGTACAACCATCATTCATTTAGGAGGGCCCAAAAACAGGAGAACAAATCAAGAGACTACAAATCCCATGGATCCCCAGAAGTCTGGATTATTGCTCGCGGCAAAATAAAAGTCCTGAACGTGACGGCACCTTGGGGGTGTAAAACCATGGTAACGCGACGCCGAGTGCGGGTTCTGTTGTGAACCGGACTTTCAGAGAGATTCCGTCAAAGTTTGGGAGGATAACTAACTTCTGCATTTCTGACGACCTTTACAGTATGTCCCAGAAAGCCCTCAAAGTAGTGGTTGAACTGCGAGTTCGAGCGGTAAGGATATTTAATTCTCTCTGTTACATCCGATCTAAGAAGGACTGAAGTACACCACATGGACAAAAGTATTGGGACGCCTGGCTATTACACCAACAGGGACTTCAATGACATTGCATCCACATACATAGACTGTTCCCCTGTGGTACATATGGTCCCCCTCCTGTAACAGCTAACACTTTCCACTAGATTTTGGAGTGTTTCTGGGAGAATTTGTGCTCATTCGTTCTGTAGGGCATTTATTGGGTTAGGGACTGAAGTTGGACGAGAAGGCCTGGCTCGCAATCTCCGCTCCAGTTCATTACAAAATTGTTGGATGGTGTTGAGGCCAGGGTTCTTCCACACCGAACTCATCCAACCATGTCCTTATGGAGCTTGCTTTGTGCACTAGGGCATAGTCATGCTGGAATAGAAAAGGTTCTTCCACAAACTGTCGACGACGCTGGAAACATGGCGTTGTCCAAAATACATTGGCATTCTGAAGCATTCAGATTGTTTTTCACTGGAAGTAAGGGGTCTAGCCCAAACCCTGAATTAAGAGGTGTGTCCCAATACTTTTGTCCATGTAGTGTAGCTCGAAAGAGAGGAGAAGAAATAGCAGAGCTTATTGAGTTAATCCGACTTTATCTGCCGTACCTTTTTAGACCAATACATTTTGTTTGCAGATTACCTGTCCTGGGGTGCACTTAGCAGCCAAAGATGACATTTACCTGAGTGTGTGCCTCTTGAGCCAGTACAGAAAATCTGAGTGTCTGCCTGCAGTGTTTCCATTACTGTTCCGGATGAAAATGAGGTTTGAAAAGGTTGTATGACTTTGATTGTAGTTTTGTTGCCAGACCCTTTGGCCGTTGGGTACATTCTGTAAAGCACAGGTGAAATAAAACCTTATACTGTGTTGGCTTTACATGTTCAAATTTACGTTCAGGTTTATTTATATTGAACATTATCATACACAAAAGGGTAATTCAGTGTGCTTTACAGAAATAGAATATAAAATAAAATAAAATGGAAGAAAATAGGGTATAATAATTGAAGAAATAAAAGAATACATAAAAGATCTAATTTACTTTGGACAGTTTAATCTACTTTGCTTTCTTACAGATTTTCAAGTATGCCACTGACCCTGCAGCTATTGCTGAAATCTTACAGTGTACACTGAGTTGCTTCTCTTTCTACATGTTTTTCACATCTCTACAAAAATATACAGTTGCATTACACATAATTAATCTCTGCTGCAAAGACAACAACACTGTTCAATAATTGTATAAGTCAGTGGGCAGTTCAAATATTACTGATGCGTTTTTTTTCTATTACAGGTGAAACAGTGAAAATTGAACTGATCCAGTTGATTCCCCCAGGTAAAATATGTGTTATTATATTATATTTTATTATATTATACATGATAAAAGTAAATAATAAAGAGATAAAGTTCATATTTTTATATTTTTGTGAGAACATCACATATATAACGCCTCAGAGCACGCCCATCTTTTCTCTGGATTGCAGTCGGGGAAGTTCTAGCCGTCTATGAAGAAAATGCCAGAAGTTTTCTCTTTCCTGAACCTAAATTGGTCCCTTCCTTTTCTGGCGGAGACCGAGAGGTTCTAATGACAAGAGACCCAGATTTCCCTGTAAGATAAGTTCTGATTGTAATTCAGAATTCTTAAGTATTTCATATGAAAGATTAAAGGGCCCATATTCCACATTTCTTTAATATTTAAGTTAAAAAGAAAACCCATCATGTTTGTGTTTTCTGTACCCAAAATAGTCATGCGTGATTTTTACATGAGCATTTCTTATCTCAGTTTTTGGTACTGTAATATTAAGACTGATGATCTCTGTTCTTTGATTGGCTGTCTTGTTCTGCGCCACTTTCAAATAGCAAAAGCTCCTCATAACATCAGTGTGAATGTTCTAATCAGCTGTGGGTTTAAGAAGTGGATATTTGTAAATCTCTTGCTTTTTGTTGAGAAATGTAAAGCAGGCTGTATTTGTAGCTTAATTTTCATACTAGGACTGTGCAAACTGAGTGGGACATTTAAAACTGACAGTGTTTACATGCTACTTCAAACGTTGAATATTTCAAACAAGCAGTGAAGAGCTGTTTTACGTTAATGGGCCCTTTAACAATATCAAGGATAACAACTTACCTCCTTGCACAGATATGTCAAGGAAAAAAATATCTGCTTAAGCAGTTCATCAAGGTGTTCCACAGACTGGTGTACGTAATACGGTCTGTTGATTTTCTGCTTTGTGTGCTTCTTGTTCTCCATCTACAGGGCATTTCTCCAAGGTTAGAGTTCTCTACTCGGACAACAATTAGCGAGTGCACAGAAAGAGATACCTTCCAGAGCGTCCCTGTGGTACAGTTATGCCCTTTGACTTCAGAAAATGTATACAGCATTTAACTAGTCAGACATGTATGAATTACACACACACACACACACACACACACACACACGTGTATATATATATATATATATATATATATGTAAGGTTAATACAGACTGTAATATAACATTAATTGAAAAAAATAGCCATTTCCACAGTTTCTCACTAACCAAATGTTCCCTCTTTAGGTTAAAACTGCAGCTGCATGGCCAGTGTTGCAAACGAACACTAGAAGTCAGTAGTTCTTCCCCAAAATATTATTTCAGACCACTCAAACCACATTCCAAATAAAACTGAAGTCCAACAGAAGTACTGATAGTGGGAGATATGTAGTTAGCACTACAGAACTTTTCCAGTCACTGGAACAAGAAGCAAATGCCATTGGATTTCACTTATGTGCTTATTATTTTATCTTCAGAGGGTTATGACGAGGAAAAGAGGCAGAAAGGCCAGGCAGCGAGGCCGATCCACCGCAGCATGGAGGAACACACAGACACCTAGGGCCCGTTCGCTCTCCCCTTTTAAAAGCTCTGAGTCGAGCAGGACCAGCTCCTCTTCTGAAACTGTTTACAGGCATGTAAGTCTTGCAGAATGATGTTACATTAATTAAATCAAATAGTTTTAAGTTCCATAAGTAGAAGTCATTAGTATCATTGGTTGAAGTGCTGTAAAGATGCATGGTGTGTTTAAAAGAGTTTAAAAGACCCAGGGAGGACTGGACAGGAGTTGAGGGTATGTTATATAAAAAGATCTGGCCTCCACAGTGGCTAATCTGAGTTTAGTCCAGTGTTAAAAAATCTAAGGAGATGGGCAATACAAAACACAGGACAAAGCTCAACTTGAGTTGGTACTAAATGGTACTTTTTTTAATACAGAAGTTTATAATACAAAAGAAGAACCCGGTTAACTGCTACAGCCAGCTTCACATATAACTAGCAAATGTCTGACAGGCTTACAATGACATTTTTTTGTTTGGCTTTTTTACATTTCTCAGATCAAATTGGCGAGTTAATCTTAAACATTCAGATATGAATAATGTATATCTTAGACAATGTCATATAATTACAATAATACAAACCATTAATTAAGGGGTCGGGGTGACTTAGCATCCGCTGGCATCCCCCTTTAAACTGTGCATCTGGACATAAATCTGTGATCATTTTAAATATTGTAACTAGAAGCTGTTTATGAATTAGCGCAGCTTTTAATGATTTCAGAAAGCACCCGTATCTTTCTCATGATATGCCAATTTCCTAATAAACCTCTCCTAATAATGTTATAAACAGTAGCAGCCAGCAGAGGGCACAATGTTCATCAGAGATTTGATTTTTTTCTCAGAGAAACAGCTCATTTTCAGGGGGTGGGCGCTCGTCTCGCAGGTCAGCTGAGGCTGACCGAATTGTCAGGTTAAGAAGTCCATCGCCTTTTCGCCCAAAATCTCCAGGAGAATCAGGTACAGAGAGACTCAGTTTCTTTATAAACTAAGTTTGGTTATTGTCACTGTCAGCATGGTTTCATTATTCCTAGCCTGCCCAGGATGATAAAAAATTAAGCCTTCTTTTTATATTTTTTATCTAGTCATAGAAAACATTAGAGGAAGCTACTCCAGCCACTTGGTAAGTGGTTCATTTTCATGTTTAAGTGTTATTTTTGATTAACATGGTAAAATAATCCAAACGAATAATAACAAGTCTATATATGGAGTCTGAGCTGCAAGAATAGCCCATTTTGAATATACTGTTTTGTGATGTTACCAAAACCAGCACATTGACATAAATCTGACAGCAGATTAACCCCGCCCCTTTTATACTGAGGTTATACGGAGTGTTTATAAGGTTTAGTGCTATTTAAATAAGGCGCGGTATAAGACAGATTTACATATATCAGTCTCAAAACCACAGTAACTAGCTGTTTAACAACCTGTTTAATTGAAAGGGACGAAGAGAGGTTGGAAAACAGTGCTGTGAAAAATGACTCCATGGATGTCATAAGTGAGCCTCAAGAAAAATACAGAATTCAGGCCCTATTAACCATATGGAATCCTGAAATGGATTTTCATTTCATTCACCTCTCAGTTATGCTGCCAATAGCATACAGGTTATCCCTGGAAAATCCCTGCTGTATTAACAACCTACCGCTCTGTTTATCACTTCAGTTCCCCGTTGAAAGCTCCTCCTCAGACACAGATGATCTCCTTGACGACGCTGAAGAACTGGGCCAGCGTCCTCCCCTGGCGGGATATGAGGGATCCCCCAGCCCAGCTGCAATGAGTCACTCCAACATGGCAGGCACAAGGCACAACAGGTTTGTGTGCGTAAATGTGGAAATGTGACTTCATTCATTTGAACACTACACTGATTATTACTGAAGGAATAATTGTGTGAGAAAGCAAACTTCAACCACCAAAAATGTGGGTAATCAGCCAAGACAGGTTTTACACTGGTTAGAAAACTCAGGCAACTACAGAGCAATGTGACTGTCATTCAGTGCAGCACGTTCAGTACTGTTTACTGTGTCTTAATGATTTATTATTGATACTGACTTGCTGCTATTGATACCTGTACTGTTAGTTCTAGTTATTTATCTATTTATTATCACATCTATGCTGCTAGTTCGTAGTAGTGTATTTAGTTATTCTCCTTAATCACTGGACTATTCTGGTACAGCTGAAACATTCTCCACTTGATATCACACACTTTATTATTACGTTTTATATATTTTACACATATGTTTAAAATCTTACCTTGTTGCACTGTACATTCCTGAGTGTTGCAATGACAATAAAGATATTCTGTTCTCCTATTCTTCGAAATTAAAAGTGAAAAAATATGGACAGAATCCAGGCATGCTTTTGTCCATTTTTGTAGATATCAGTATATCATGCAGGGTGTCAGAAACCACACAAGCATGTCTGTTTAAGATTAATGAACAACTGGATGTTGTTTGAGGCAGGTACATGATGATTTGGGAATCCTGTGTCCACATGCTACTGAATTAGTTGGTGGGCTGCTTGCGTCATTACTCATGAGCTACAAAAACCTCCTAACTAGTGCAAAACTAAAGAATCAAACTCTGTTCAGTGGAGTCTAGGCTGATTGACTTCACATGAAGTGAGAGGAAAATTTGAATTTTATATTTTGCTGAACTGTTCCTTACAGAATCTTCTTTACGTGGCACTGGCGTGCTTTTATTATTCAGAATTCTCCCACTCCTCCCTTCACAATGTATCCAAAATATCAATTTTGAGAACTGTTCCTCAGTTTAGTGTCAGAGCTCCTTGCTGTTGTTTAGGTCTCACTCAGATTGTTACTTTAAGTCATACTGCACACTGCAAACCGCAGTCCATCTTCATTTAAATACGTTTAATCATATTTCTTTTGTAAATTTCAGCAGCTCTCTCTTGTGTTCCCCGAATGTGTGGGAGGAAGTTCAGGAGCGAGTCCGCAGTCTTCTAACCTCGCCCAGAGCCGTGCACAGACTAACCTATGTGAGTATCACATCCACTTAAACACACACACATATACTTTATATACATATATATGTGGGTGTGTGTGTGTGTGTGTGTGTGTGTGTGTGTGTGTATCCATAAGCTTTTGCATCCATTAAATTGCACATAAAATGTATATTGATAAATTACACTTCCAAACCAGGCAGTTACATTTGTTTTAATTGTTTCTAATGTTTTCTTGTAATAAAAGTTTAAAAGAGGGTGGGACCAAATTTCCTGCTTGTGGGACTAATAAAGGTTCATCTTTTCTTATCTGAAACTTCTGGCCTGTAGCGTGTATATTTTTATAGAATTTTCGATTCATGGTAATTAATTACAACTTGAATTACCATATATTTCCAGTGCAGATGCTCTGTGGTTTACTGCTCAGATGTGTCAAAGTGACTGTGATATGTTATTTATCTTTTTCTCTCTAATGGCAGGGTGTCACAGAGTCTGAAGTAGATGAGGTGCTAGCGCGGAAGTCCATTTCACCACATTCATAACAGCTGTTCAATATCAAAACATGGTGTGTGCACAAATATAATGCCACTGTAAAAAAACAAAAATGTCTTTCTTCATTTTTGTTGTTTTTAACATAATTTCAAAATGCCAGCTGTCTTTTACAGTTGTGAAATCAACATTTCACAAAGAATAGAGCAACGGAGATAGTCAAAAATCTCTTTACATTGACCTCCAGTAATGCTTCTGATAAGCAACTGTTTTGAAGATATGAGGTTTTGTTCTGGCACTAAACTTCTTTCTAAAAATATTAAATATAGAGATGGCACCACTCTAATACCCAGTACTTTTATCAGACCAATCCTACCATAGAATGTTGGATGGGGTCCCTGTGGGAAAGAAAAATATATTCAGACTGATTTTGGTACTGATATGTAGCCTGAAATATCCCAGAAATCTTTCTAGTGGAACATAATGCGAAGTAAAGTAAGTTCTGAGTTAACAGCTGTGTATAGTCTAAATTCAGCATAGATTGTTCAGTATTAAGGGTGTAATGATACAAGCAACTCACGATTTGGTTCGATGGATACAATTCTGGGGTCGTGGTTTGATACACTTGCAGTATATTCAACAACATAAGATTCGGTATTCTCACAATATTTAGAATGAAATTTGAGTGAAGAAAATATGAGTGAAGAAAATATTGCACAGTTTACTAATAAAGGGTAAAGGGGGCATTTGGCTGACGCTCTTATCTGGAGCGAGTTCGTTATCTAGTTATCCAGAGCAATGATTAGTTACGGGGAGAGTCCCTCTGGAGCATCTGAGGGTTAAGTGTCTTTTTTTAAAGGACACAGTGGTAGAAAGTGGGGGGTTTGAATCTGCAGCTTTGTGGTCATCGGGTTCACAGGGAAGTGTTTTACCCACTAGGCCACTACCACCCTAACAGAGCTGCAAGTTGGGGGAGGGAGTGTATAATATGAATGTGCTGGACTGGGTTGTTGATTGATACTGATTGAACACTGTTGTTACATTAAATATCATAATTAATTGAATGGTTCCTCTCCATTATGCGCATTGTCACAATTGTGCGGTGTGATATCACAACATTTCAATGCATTGTTGCACCCTTTAAAATTACACTTGTGTATACCTTGCACCTAATACATTAGAGACGATTCTAGTTCGAACTGAATAATAATATATTTTTAACAGGTTTAAAAATATATGTTGATACTCAACATTTCAGTATTAGTATTGGTACCCAAAATGTGGTATTGTGCCATCTCTAATTAGAATTAATGTTTTATCAAAGCTGTGAGTTGTGATAAGTCATAAGTTATAATTTTCTTAACTTGAAATCCCTCTCTCTGAAGATGTTTAGATGTTTTAACATGTGCTGTCTTTAAATGAATGTTCCACTGTATTTTTTAGGTGCTATATATGAACCCATGGATACTTGAAGCCCATTATACCTCTCTCTGGCCTCTGAAGCAGCCAGTTCACCGCTGATTTGAAGTGAATGGCAACGCACTTCATTCAGAAGGTGTGCACACTTTCCTGTGATGTGTGTGCAGCAGGATCATTATGTGAATATTTAAGTACTGATTTTTGTGGCTCTGATTGAAGTGGTTTGAAAAAGCCCTTCGATTCTGTAGTGTTTACTTAGATTTCAGTAAGAATAAAACATTAACACACTGTGCTGCTGTCTTTATCTGTGATTGTCCATTAACTTGCCAGCTTAAGAAATTTTCAACAAAAAGAAGGATGTTGGTGGTTTTAAGATGCACCAGGTTTTATGAACTTTTTCACAGAATGTATTCAATATATATTCTAAATAGTATACAGCTATTTGAGCCATTTAGTAGTTTCTCGTACTGTTTATTAATTACTTTATTACTCTTGTACAGAGTCAAATGTGGCTGCAGAAGTAGCACTGTGTGTAGGGCAGGCAGGCTCCTGACTTTGAGCAGTCCTAAGGTATGTCACCTCGAAGACCATTAAGAGAAAATTATGTGTCGGCCACAGCTGACCCTCTCTGTGTAATACTGCAGTGTCTGCTACAGTTTCACTGGATATATTATTCTGATTGCTCTACTATTATTATGATCGATTTTTTGCACTGGAGAAGCAGCAGAAGCTTATTTCACAGTTTAGAAGGACACTTACATTTTTGTCCCCGCTAATTACGTTCAAAAAGTGTTTCCCAGCATTGGTACAAATATAGTAATTTGTTGCAGAATTGACCCTTATGTCCAAAATGACGAGTTTTCAGGAAAAGGAAAAATGTTCTTAGTATGTTCTTATGCATGTTAACATAACTATTTCTGCTGGACCATTCATATCATGTAAAGGGCAGCTGTAAAAAAATGTAAAAAGTATTCATTTAAAAACCATCTGACATTGACAGAATTCTCCTGATATAAAACCATGTGTACAGAAAGCAACGCAACAAAGAATATGTAGTCAGATTAGTTGTGTTTTATTCAGTCGTAGGTACATAACATGTTACATTATATGGAGAGCTAATTTGTAAATGTTTGGAATTAAGAGTTGGACAAAAATGTGCTTTGAACAGCATATAGTGTAAAGTCTGATTCACAATATTTCATGTCAGTCGTATCACAATAATAACTTCTGCCATTTCCAGTGCAACCCACAAAGCAAAAACTGTAACTGTACAAAAAAAAAATGACCAAACTCAACAGTAGATTGGCACTAATACACAGCTACATCAAGTGTATTAACATTAAGGGCAGTCTAATAACAGTTCACACGGTGCTGTGCAAAACGTTCCAGTAGCCCAAGGTGTGTGTTTCTACTCAAAAATGGAGAAAAGAAAATTGTCACGGCTCCTCCCATTGAGATTCTAAGAAACTCAACAGTCCCCTGTGGCTATAGCTTAGAGAAAAAAGGCTTAATAGACCTTCACCTTCTCAGATTGACAGTATCGTCATCTAGCAGTGAAGACACTTACTTCGCTGGCTATTGTTGAGAAAAGAAAGAACTAAATGGTCTCCTGGATTCACTCATTCAAGGCCTCATCTGTAGTATTCACCATATTGCTTCATGCAATACCTCTTAAAAGTCTTCAGAAGTTGCTCCCTTCTTTTTGAAGCCATCAGTTTGGCACAAGTTGCAAATCTAACACAGTCAAAGCTCACAAACATTTGGCTCTTGAAAGCAAGTGCACAGACAGAACTGACGAGCTTCATGACTTAAGAGAAAGCCTTCAAAAGAACCTGCTAAAAACAGTTACAAAGCTGAGCAGTAGCATATTGCTTTTATGTCCACTTCTATTTTAACACTGCAGGTAATTAACATTATAGCTTTGTTACGGACATGCGCTTCGTTGCAGTACAAAGAATACACACAAATCGACTTTGCTGACACTGCATTGTCTCTTTTCACGCAAAAGACATTCAACATCCCGCGCACTCGCACATGTTTAACACACTTCTGAAGCAGGAACAGTTTTGAGTATCTACACAAGCAACTGTTAGTATGAAACTGTTAAAAACAACAATGCAGGTAAGAAAAATGTGTAAAAAGTGCCTTTGCATAATTCTTGGCAACAGGTCAATGCGTTTTGGAAGCACTCACAGCTTTTTTTTTTTTTTCTTCGCTTGCTTTAGAGACTTTCTCTGTCTGGCACAACCAAATAAGAAGTAGGTTCAGCTCAAGGGCACAGCGATAGGGAAAATGTGGAGGGAGAACAGTAATGGCAGCTATTGATAATGTCCGCGTTCAAACGTGCCCTCTGAAAAGGGTGTTCCCCCTTGTAATGGCACTGATTTCATGAACGGTTTCCACCGCTTTGAACCCTTCCAGAGGTAATTCATTCCAATCTTCTAGAACATGAAGGCTTGGCACTAAAACTGTGAGGTCTCAGTAAAGGAGATGGCATCAGTCTTATCCACGGTAAAGCCACCGTTCACGTAGGACTTCTTCTCACATTCGTCATCGTCGAGGGTGGTCTCCAGGGCGAACGGGTTGGCCACGTCCACATCAGAAGTGAGGTCCATCCTCTCCAGCTCTCGCTTTGAGAGCTTCTGGACAATACCAGCACCATAGGCATCCCCCAGTACGTTGATCATAGTGCGGAAACGGTCACTAAAAGAGATAGCATGCAGGTTTGACAGTGGGAGTACACTGTTATAACTATGTATGTAGAGTTCCCTGATTGCGTCGTTCAACTTCTGAATGAATTTCAGTGATTAGTTGGTCATTTGTAAAATAAATTTTATGTATATATCCATACATTCAAAATATTTGGTGTCTCTTAGAGTAAGAAACGAAGCCTGATGGACACACACTCATTCTTTGCATCTACCAACACAGGAGGCGTAAAGTCTAGCATGAACTTCCTCCGAGTCACATAAAGCCACACCACTTGTTTTTTAAATGCAGATATTGAACTGCTACATTGATACATCAACTACAACACACACCCACACTGACTAGCACCTCACTGAGTGGTGGGCGAGAGGGAGGGCCTTTCTACCTGCCCAGAGAGAACAAGGTCCATTGCGCTGTACTGGATATGGATGGCAGACACTTAATTATAGATCGCTTACAGTTTTCTGACGATAGGGTCGGTTGCAGCGCTTAGGAGTAGATTACAATAGATTACTTGATCACTAATCCATTACCCTACCAACATGCAAAACTGTGGTTTTCCAATAGTATGGGCGTCTAAATATCTAAAACATACACATTTTTCAGCTTTCAAAATCTGCCACTTGGATCCTAAAACCTCACAACCTCCAACCCCTATACCTAAAATAAATTTACACACGCCACCCAATGCTCATAAATGTAACATAAGGTGTGCTGAGTAACTAAGAACTGAAAAAACAACAAAACACTGTCACCTGGCTGTACCGACACAGAAAAAAAATACAAATCGAGGAAAACAAATCAAACCAACTGTTCTTTTTGTTTAGTGCATGGCACCAGTTTTTTTATCGTTTACTCAACTGAGTAACTTAACCCGGTTTTGTGTTCCAAGTTAATGATCACACACATTCAGGGTGTAATAAGTCTAGGAATCTAAGGTGTTATATTTTTACCATTGTTCCACATACTGTATTACCACTGAAGCACAAGCTTCACTATGTGATACTTGGAGTGAAAACAGTCTATCGCTTACAAAATTGTCACAAATAAACTTTATAATAAGTAGTGAAATGTTATTAAACAACATCTCTTATCTGTTCCCATACTTTGTGTGTACTATGGTGTTGTGATACGCCGAGGCAAATTCATGTATGTTGGTAGTTTGGGGCTGCTGGTGGCCTAGTGGTTATTGAGTTGCCCCTGTGATCAGAAGGTTGTGGGTTCAAATCCCAGGATTGCTAGTGGCACCACTGAGGTACCCTTGAGCAAGGGAGCGTCCCCACACACTGCTCCCCGGGCGCTGTGTTCCTGGCTGCCCGCTGCCTTACTTGGTGAAAGGGGTTTAAATACAGAGAACAAATTCTGTGCGCTTCACACTGTGTGCTGTGGTGTGTTCACGTATGATAAAGACTTAACACTCATTTACACTCTTAATTTCGAATTTGTTTCTGAATTAGACTGGTAATACTGGTACTTACATCAGCCAATCCACAGCCACAATCAGGGTGACATCACTGGCAGGAAGGCCGACTGCAGTCAGCACGATCACCATAGTTACCAGTCCAGCATTTGGGACTCCTGCCGCTCCAATGCTGGCCACTGTCGCTGTGATACTGCAGCAGTACAGAGCAGACATTTACCACAGAATTTAATTTCTGTGATTAACTTGTTTAAGATCAACATAATATTGTTGACAGAGCATGATGTAGTTGGTCTTTCTCTTAAGGGTGCGTTGCTAACACACTATATGGACAAATGCATTGGGGCACACCTGTTTTTCAGCATTTGGGCTTGGCCCCTTACTTCCGGTGAGGGACAATCTTAATGCTTCAGCAGACATTTTGGACAACACCAAGCTTCCAACTTTGTGGACACAGTTTGTGGAAGAACCTTTTCTATTCTAGCATGACTGTGTCCCAGTGCACAAAGCAAGTTCCATAAAGACATGATTGGATGTGTTCGGTGTGGAGGAACTTGACTGGCCCACACAGAGTCCTGACCTCAACCCCATCCAGCACCTTTGGGATGAACTGGACCGGGGATTGTGAGCCAGGCCTTCTCATACAACATCAGTGCCTGAACTCATAAATGCTCTACAGAACGAATGGGCACAAATTCCCACAGAAACTCCAAAATCTTGTGTAAAGCCCTCCAGTCTATGTATCTGAATGCAATGCCATTAAAGTCCCTGTTGGTGTAATGGTCAGGCCTCCTAACACATTTGTCCATATAGTGTAGATATAGGCTCCAACCTGTTCTGTACTCACCTGATTGTCACTATTTGTCCCACATCAAGGTGTAGACCATTCAGTTGAGCAATAAATATGGCTGCCACTGCCTCATAGAGTGCTGTGCCATCCATGTTGATGGTAGCACCCACTGGAAGAACAAAGCGGGTGATCCTCTTGTCGATCCTGTTATTCTCCTCTGCACACCGGAAGGTGACCGGTAAGGTTGCGGAACTAAGGGAAGGAAAATTTAGTGTCACATTTTCAGATAATTGTTTTAAAAAACATTCTTGCTTAAAATAATGTGTGAGCCTTAATATTTCACATAATCCTTTAATAATTGTATCTTTTCAGGTATGAATAATGAACATTTTCTAAACATCCAATTTAAACATCAGTCATATTCATTTTTTTATTCCCTACATTTCTCCTGAATTTTCCCCCCATTTTAGCCATTATTATTTCCCATCTTCTCTTAGCTCTAAATTCATCTATCTTTCCCTCCCAATAATTAAAAGTACTTGGTTCATTGTTCCATGAGCTCAGCAATTGGGTACAACTCTCACAGCCAACTGTCTTCTGGGAGAGCTCTAATCCAGGAACCTTTTTACCATCTAACCTCTGACCAGATATTACTTTATCCACTATCCTCCTCCTTTTTAGAACCCATTATAAGCTGAAGTTCACCTTGAGGAGATCATGAGAGCCGTCAGCAAGGCCTGCGCCATCCCCAGAGCGAAAGTGTATGGATTCTTTCTTACTAAGGCGAAGTAGATCAGGGGCAGACACACAATGGCATGGATGGCAAGTCTAAGGACCAAGAGAGAGAGAATCTATAATTATATTACATAATCAGTGAAGGGTAATGCATTGGTAGAAGGGCCTAATCAGTAAAAATGTTCTGTGACTGATACTGATAAGGACTGTAAGGAGCTAAAACTACTGTCTGATTTAATTTAATCTAATCAAAACCTTTGCTTTAGTTTTAGTAAGCTTTAGCTTAAGCTGTGAATGGCAAGGTGTGACTGTCAGTTCCCATTTGTCATCTTTAGATATTTTTTGAGCATGCACTCAAAAAAAAAAATTCTTACAAAATATAAATACTGTAGCATGGGGGTCCAGAATCCTTAACAAGTTTGTCGCATTAGAAAAGGTTTGAAAAGTTCTTATTTTGAGAGGTTATAAAGAGTTTTGAAATGATAACTTATTGTTGTAATTATAACTGTTTGCATCTTGTGTTTTGTGTAATATCATTATTATACATCGTTTACAATACAAATATCTCTTTGTCAATACCGGTCATTTTGTAGACCTTCAGTATCAGCCAGTGTTACTGCAAAGATGGTCACATTTGATCAAGATGAAGTTGGAGTGAAGTGTATCATGCAGGAGGGGGCACTTTTAAGCACGGCCTGCAATTTTACCAAGGGCATGTAAAGTGTAGATTTATGTCCTGTTCAGCCATGTGAGATCCAAACATTCTCGGTGTGACTCAGCAATAGAGGTTTTCTAGCACCTTTCCTTTCCACATCAGTGCAGACGGCACCCGCTTAGCTGAGGCTAAGAATCTCCCCACTAATGTTCAGTCAGGAGCATCATTCACGTCGGTGCGAATTTAAAGGATTGTACATCCGCGAAAGGTTTTATTGCCACATCTTGCGGGTTAAGCAATTTTAAAAGTCCTTGGCTCTTATCTGTCCTCGGACAGGGCTGATATTAAACAGTATCAGGTAGGAAAAGGCCACCGCGATGGCTGTAGTAAATCTGCTTCTGTGAAAAACAACAAGACAATGCAAGTATGTTGGCAGAGGCTCACCCACTAAGCACTGTCACCATGTACAGGCCCATTTTCCTGAAGATATCCCAGTCTTCCACCTCAATGATCTTAGCTGCAATTAGGAAGAGGATGCCCACTGGCATGTAGCTGAAAAATAAAAGTCGCACGCCATCAAGAACAAAATATACACCTTAAAAGTCAATTCGTATCATTATGAAGATAAATGATCTAAAAAAACTGAATTAGAATGCTTGTCTCCAGATTACTGTTTCAGCTAATCAGTTAAATTACCATAGCAGTTTCATTTTTGTTTATGATGTCTTTTGGGGCTTTTGGTACCCAGAGTATAGGCTATAAAAGAGCCATGTGTAACAATAACAACAATAATAATAATCATTATTGTTGTTGTTAGTAATAACATCTGAACTGAAGTGTCAGTACTGACCACATGATGATGTGGACCAATCTCATAGTGGCCTCGTTCAGAGCATCAAAAAACTCAAGCAGGATGCGTCCCCTTTCTCCCATCTTTCCAATGACCAGACCAAATGCCACGCAGAACACAATAAGTCCAAGAACGTTGATCCCATCTGAGTACATCCCCACTATAGTGTAGTCCTTGGTCAAGTTCTGATAAAACAGCGGATATAAAGACAGTTGATATGAAATGTTTGTCATTGCTCAAAACAAAGGTTTCATTCAAATCTCAGAGTTAGCTTCTTCTTCTTCTTTTTTTTTTTTTTACCTGTGCAACAGTTGTCATTATGGTGGTAAATGGTGGGAAAGTCGTTGTAACTGTGCTTGTGTTGGACGCAGGTGGTTCGATCTCCTTGCGCTGAGTCTTGTACTGAAGAACAAAACGAGACATGTATGGTCAAATAGTGATTCTCTCTAGAGTACGATTCATTCATTCCTATGTACATCTATCCAAAATTGGGAGGCCCATCATTTACCTGCTGAAAACATGCTTGCACAAGGTTTTCTGGAAACATATTCCTGTAGTAATAATAAAAAATATCCTCATTAACTTCTTAGGGTAGATTTTAACACATTTAAAACACATATCAGAACATGACGAAAACGTAGTTTGTTATAAAAGCTCATCAAACTGCAAAGACTGGGATGGACTGGTCACCTAATAAGATCAAGGAGAGTGTCGACGGTGGTGACGTTTGGAGTGGATCCTGCTCTGTCAATATTATCTGCATCCTGAGAGACTCCAGGTTTTATAGTTGTCACCAAGAGGATTCCTATTGGGGATTTGAGGTTTGTCAGAATATTACTTTAAATTGTGTGAAACTTTGGAGTAAATCTGCTTCAGTTGCTCACCAAGAATGACAGCGATGATGGTGGTGGAGAAGTAGTAAATTACTGCATAAAAACCAATCTTCCCTGACACTTCAGAATCCAGGGCTGCCACTCCTGCAAAAGCAGACACTCATAACTATGAATACTGAAAGCAAACACTGAATTAGTTAAATGCTCAACTAATGTTCAATACTGATATAAAACAATAAACTACACAGTTTTATCTATGCTTACTTTGTCTGGATCAGTAAAGGCATGTAAGCCTTAAGCTTTTCTTATCTAGTAGAGGAAACACTCAGAATTTCAGAATAAACTCGGGACAAAAGTATTGGGACACACCTGTTTTTCAGGGTTTGGACTAGACCCCTTACTTCCAGTGAAGGGCGATTTTAATGCTTAAGCATACCAAGGCATTTTAGACAACGCCACGCTTCCAACTTTGTGGACAGCTTGTGGAAGGTCCTTTTCTCTTACAGCATGACTGTGCCTCAGTGCACAAAGCAAAGTGGGAATCAGCTCCATATAAAGGTCTATGTATTTGAATGCAAGTCCCTGTTGGTGTCCCAGTACTTTTGTCCACATAGTATATGTGCTCCAGTGCTTTTGGGAATCCCAGTCCTGTCCATGTGAATGCCTATTTGAATCATATTGATCTTCACCTCAGGGCTTTTGTTCTTAGGTTACATTTAACTTTCGTTTTTTTGATTGGGTGCCACGGAATCTAGGACCTTTTTGTTGACTGTTTTTCCTCTTTTTTCTCGAAGACGTTTGGCATGTTTATGAGCAGCTCTGCTGAGTTCACATTCATTTGACAGAACTGCGTGAGCTCGCACACACAATGAAGCTGATCGGGATCAATCATTATACAATAGTTACAAGTTACCACCGACATTTCTGTGCACAGAGTCTCCTTTGTTCTATACAATTACTGATTATTACTGGTGAGCATTATTCATTACATGACACCACACAGGCCAGATCTTGCCAGGTGCTCTCTAGATCCCACGCTCTTCGCTCCAGTTGGCTTGTTGTTTAACTGGCAGGTTGTGAGTATGAAGCTAATCCCACTCACAGGTGTGAGTATGGCAGTTAGCGGAGTACAGCCTGGGGAAAATGTTGTTTGGAGGTATATTTAAAGAGTAATGAGACCCCACATATTTGCTACTTCCAAGGGGGACTATGGGACGGGTGCTGTGGGTATGGAGGTTGGACTGGGCCTCTGTGTGTTTATAGCCTATGTTAAGTAGGATGGAGAATCAAATTGCACTTTTGAGACAGAGACAAAATACAGCATTTTAAACTAGGGGGTGTCTTGGTGATCAAACATAGCCAAAGCTCGTCCTACGAATTTGTTTGTTTGTTTGTTTTCTGTCAGAGTAAACCGAAGGCTCGTATCACAATCAAAATGCTGATACTTTATAGTTTTTCAGGTTACTTCCTTAGAGAAACTTTATAAATCCTGGTATCATTAAAATAGGAATAATTCTCTTTATTAGTCTTGCTAAATTAAAACCCTATGGATTATTTTTAATTTTATTATATATATATTTTTATATAATGTGGGTGTTACATTATTATTATATTTTAACATATTATATTTTAACATATTATAAAATATCCATATTATTATTATATGCTGCATTTTTGGTTTTCACCACAGAGGTCCACACACAAATTCTAAATCTCTTTGTTTAATCCCTTTAGATTAAACGGACGGTTTATGTAAATGGCCTCTGCTCTGATTGGTTGCTGTTTTGTGCTTGAAACACTTCTTCACTACTTCTATGAACGGGCGGAGTTTAACAGCTTCTCATAAACAGAATGTATTCAAAAGGAGTTTATTTTGCAGTGTAGTTTCCATACATGGACCATATGGAGAAAGGACTAAATGGTCAGCGTGTTAACAATATTTACACACTGCATCAAAAAACATGTAACCTGTTTGAAACTGGCTGACATCCGTCCTCATTAGGGACATTACTGTCGAGTGGGAAAAGACCTGGACAGGTACCTGTTATCATGCTAGAGATGATGAGAGGCAAAATGACCAGCTTTAGCATTCTCATCAGGATTTCACCAGGGAAGCCAAAATATTGCTTATCAAGTTGGGAGAGAGCAGCATACTCTCGCACCAGCACTCCCAAGCCGATTCCTGTTAAAAGAAAGGGAGAAAACTTCTCAGAAGATTGCAGTGCAGCTGCCAACACAGATTCTAAAACAACCTTGGCAGGTGTGAGTAATTCAGCATCATTATTATGATAAATCATCAGCACACTCTGCGCAATGCTTAAAGATCTCTGAAGGACGAGAGAGCTATCTCCTTTGGGATTAATCATAAAAGGAGGAGTCTTTGAATGCTGTTGAAGATGTTAAGAACAACCATGTCTATTTATAGCAACGTCATTTGAAATAGGCACAGATCCTCACTGCCACAATGAATGCTGAGTGCACTGGAAACTGACTGTTTAACTCCAAAGGCTTGAATGATGGCCACTCATGTGATTGACACTGCTTTACTGAATTAAGGCTGTTCTGATAGTGAAAGAGCCTCCCTTTACAGTTTATTCCCACAAGCGTTGGCAGCAGTGTGATAATCTCCCACAGCGCTGATGACTGGGCGACGAGATAAAGCGGTGATTTGTAATCAGACACTGAAGAGAACTTGATGTGCCACATGCAAAGTGGGGCGTCAACAATTTTCCAGTAAACAGTGTCATCAGAGAGGAATGAATAATCTGCTAGACATTTCCTGCTCAAGTTTGATATATAACTATATCGACCTATAAAGGCTCCATAAAAGAAAAGCAATGAAGAATCTGTGAAAAAGAAACCGGATTAGATTAGTTACAGAAGATGAGAACAATAGACATTTTTTAAATGAAACCATAAAAATAAGCATAAAAACAAATGTGTTTTAAGCAATGTCCTCCAGGATCAATAAAGTTTTCTGATTCTGATTATATTGAGTACTTAAGAGTTCGCGGATTGCAGTTTACAGTTTTTCTGGTGGTGCGCTAAATTTCACTTAAACCGTGGCAGATTTGAACAGTTCCTGCGCAATATTGCATTAACGGCTTGTATAGTACACTTTGGGTTTACTTTTTAATTTATTCTTCTAATCCATTTCTGACAATTGCATTCCTTTCTTCATCCCTTAAACAGGCTGTTTTTGCTCGTGTGATAAATGACCATCAATCTATCTATGATTTGAAATAAAGTTGTTTTTTTAATTATTATCATTGACTGATCATTTAAAATATCTTAGACCACCGATATGATATGAGCCCTTTAAAGCGATCTGATCCTTAGGCAAATCACACAATCACCCTTTTTGTTTTAATTTCAGGATACGTTTTTTGGTTCGGATTATGAAATATTCCATATTCTGTGTACCAGTCTTATGCACAAAAGAAGCGGTGTGGCTTCAGGTTTTCATTCCAACAAAGCAGTGGTTCACCTGACCAGCTGTTTGAAAACTGAGACCACCGGATTAATCGAGCGGAATCAGATGAGTTCCTGCTTGTTTGGGACGCAAACTTGCAGCCACACCAGACCTTTGTGGATGAGACTTTATGGCTCTGCACTACACTGTAACAGTGAAATCACCGTCCTTCTGCAGTCTACTTCGTAAACATGATTGACTGGCTAAGTCTTAAAACACAAATGCTCACGGCCTGTCCACTGAGGTGACAGAATGCTTCCATAAACATTACTGGATGATTTTACTACATGCTAGTATCCCACTTGAGTCTGGGAGGCATTTATGCTGCACCCGAGTGCTCAGTGGAAGTAAATATGATTTCACAAATCTCACTTTTTCTTCGCTGTGTGAAAAAAAAACCCAAAAAACATGTAGTCACACAAAATACATTTGTCCCTGCACATTGACCTTCGTGTTTAATGTTTTTCCACTGACGGGAAAGATGGTGTGGTATGTCATATCTAGGAAACTTGTTCACCGTTTAGAACAGGGGTCATCAACTTTATCTGCAACTTTTTCTCCTAATCAGTCTAACTAATTAGTGGAAGAAGGTGAGTTTGAGCTTGACTTTAGTGAAAACCTTCAGCCACACCGGCCCTTTGCAGATAAGAATAGTGACCCCTGATCTTTTCAGCCTGAGTTTTGTAGTTGTTAATACGTCTTTGGCGGCTCTTTGATTGCAGTTTACGTCAAAAAAAATGGTAATTGTCCTTCAAATGCAGGATAAGTGCAGGTTAATGATTTCCTTGCTTAAACACACCAGGCTTAAAAAAAAAAATAAACAAAAACGTTTTTGCTGTATATTTAGTGGATGGTACACTCTACCACGGCCAATAATTCCAGTGTATTTTCTGAGTAATTTGTAAAGAATGAAAACATCTCTGTAGCGTTACTGAGCTGTTTTTTTTTTTGTTGTTTAGTTTGCTTGATGTTTATTCACCTATATTTATTCACCTATATGCCTATACACTTAAATAAAGGTGCCCCAGAGGGTTTGAAAAAAATTCCCTAATGAACTTAATTCAAACTACCATTTGTGTCTGTCATTTTTCACTCAACTGTGTTACTTATATTAGAATGGTGGAGAATGGTGGCTAAGCTGTCATCCCCGTTGGAGAACATCTCCCACCCCATGCACCAGACTCTGACAGCACTGAGCAGCTCCTTCAGTGGCAGGCTGCATCCACAATGTGGGACGGAGAGATTCCGCATGTCTTTCCTCCCAACTGCTGTCAGACTCCACAACAAAGACTTTGCAGATGACCACACACGCACAGACAAACAAACACACACATCCAATACACCATGGTCGTTTCTCTCATGTGCAATATTACTTGAGTGCAGTTTTTCTGATGTGACGTGCAGTTTTTTTTGGGTGGAACTATCACTACTGGGCAAAATGTGCAATTTAAAATGTGCAGTTTTTCTGGTGCATTTCTACTGTTATTGTCAATGCCTGTCACTCCATTGTGTACCTGCATGTGTGTGTGTATGTGTGTGTATCTACAGTGTTCTTATATTTACTTCTATATCCACTCTGTGTACATATACATATACTCATTGTGTATACACATACAACTTGCCTAAGCCTACATTTAGTTTACATATAGTTGACATATGTGTACATATATTTTACAATACAGTTATATGGTACTGCTGATATAGTATTTCATTCTATTCTATTGTTTTCTTAATTCCTGCTGCTCTTATCTTTGTACTGTCCACTTTCTGCTGTGACAAAGCAAATTTCCCACTTGTGGGACTAATAAAGGTTTATCTTATCTTATCTTGTCTTATCTTCTAGATAGTATTTATACCACGCAATTCTATATGTAGCATAGTCTATTCATGTTGAGCTTTTCTCTTTCTGCAGATTTTTATTTTTTATTTTATTAAGACTTAATATTATAGTGTTACCGTCTCTGTGTCTGTGTGTTGTGGCAGTCATTACATAAGCAGTTTCCTCTGGGATCAACAAAGTTTTCTGATTCTGATTCTGATTCTATGAATAAAATGAGTGAATCTAAAGAATTGTTTCAAAATAGGAAGAGGCTTCACATAATGTCAAGTTCCTTCACCAGCTCCAGTGTTCTTCCAAGAACTTGTGCATTACATGTATCGAAAGGTTCTTTAGGGAACCAGTAATGGTTCTTTAATGGCCTTATGCAATGAGCGTTTTTAAGTGCGCACTTAAATGCTCAGAGTGTTTGAATGTTAATCATTTATTCCACTCATTTTGTGTCAAGTCAAACACAGGATTTGACTCACCTGAGCAATACATTAACATGCTGTTCTTTTATATACAAGGAGCACCGTAAAACTTACATATACTTAAGTGCACTTCTGAGAAGTGTTGTAAAACAATACAAAGTCTGAACATGTGTATAAATGTACATATACACTCCAACATGACACCCACCATCATGCCACTGTCATTGTTGTGCTGAAAATGGTAAATTACCCAAATATCTGGTGTGCAGTGGAGCCTTTAATGCTGATAGGCTACGGTCAGTGTACTTAATAAACTGGCAGTATAGTAGGACCAGCTGAACTGTTCGTTCTATGCTCTGCCCAAAGATGAATTCTTCCATACCTGCTGTTGCAGGCTCGCACAAGCTCTATAGACCATTGGCCAAAATCCAGTTCAGCATAAAGGAACATAAAGAAGAGCACTGGTGAATTTAGATTAGCGTAATGTTGAGGTTCCTGTATAAAAGTCTGGACCACAGAGACTATTTTCTTGTAGTGAATCAAATCTAGACAGTTTGGAAATGGTTTTGAATTTGCCACAATGCCACCATTAGCTTAACTGCAAAAAAAAAAGAGATCAGTGTGCTCTTTAAACATTCATATTTTGAGAAGAACTGAAAGTCATGCTATGGTCAAATTGGATTTCAGTTCTGCTTTCAAACCTTGTAACTGTTGCTACAGGAACTTCACAAAGTTTTGAGTGAACCTTTTTAAACTCCCCTGCACTGTAGTCACATTACTGCTGTATCATCTAAACTGCCCAGTAAGTGAAAGGCTTCAATAAAAGAACTGTTTAATTGTCAGCCGGGCAATTTAAGAAATGCAGAATTGTGAAATTGCATGTCTTTATGGGGCTATCAGCAACTGAGAGTATCTTACAAATCACCACATACAGTAACTGCGCAACATGACTCATGCGTCTGACGGCAGGATAGTTTGATAGCCCCTCATTTAAAGATGTCTTTCCTCATAGAGTCACTGTCTGATCTTATCTAATCAGATCTTAGTCCAAAGGGATGGGTAAAGATGATTTTGGACATCAGTGAGCAAAGTACTCGAACCCTCTGCACAATTCATGCTTATCTTAGTTTTATCTGGGTTTGGATTATAACTGTCTATTGGTTGTGACAATCCCGCATTTTAATAATTGCATAATCTGCATGTATCACATTCATATCACGCTAGGGTCCTTCACACCACACCATCCCAAATATAAATTCTTGGTGTGAATGTACTGTCCTAGGAAAAAAACCTTCATAGAATCGTCATATATATATAGGTTCCTCAAACCTCAAAAATGTTCTTTATGCTCAAACATCTTGTTTACAAAGAACTGACAATAAATGTGGCCCTTATATGGTATTATTCTAAAGAAGCCTTTTTGACACCTTTAAGACCCAGGGACCAAATTTGGCCTTGGAAAACTTTTCACGAAGTCTGTACTTTGACATGAAGAGTTTAATGCAAATACTTCAATGTATATTCATTTCTTATAGATTTCCTATAATTTAGTCACCTTGGCAAACCACTGTGCTATTCTTGATTATACCAGTGGTTCTCGGATCAGTCCTCTGGGACCCCCAGACAGTGCACATTTTTGCTCCAATCCAACTCACAACACATAGAGTGTAGGGGGAATGTAATGTGGTGGTCCCTGAGGACCAGTTTGAGAACCACTGGATTAGATGCATTGTATACAGTGTAAAAGGGTGGAAATTCATTTCAAGTGTTAGATTTGAAGATGTTGCTTTTGTGCTGTTTTTCATTGTTGTAATCAAAGGATTTATTTGACTTGAACTGAATGAACTGACTGAGCATTTAGTTTTTATGCATAGATACACAGATACTCCGGAATACAGAACATCCAGTCACGTCATCGGTTTGATTCTCTAGAAAACAGACTCACAGTCCTGTGCTGTGAAGCGTTTCAGTGGTGGATTACCATTAACAGATTAATCTAGACTAGCACTGGGCTCAGTTTGTGTGTAACAGACAGCCTTGGTTTTTTTTTTTTTTTTCCATTGTTACACTCTGGTAACAATCTGGTCACGTTTCCCTGTGGTGTCTGCAAAATATGTTCGAACAGCCAGACTGAGAGACACACCACACACACACATGGACACACACACTGAGTGAGAGCATGAGGTATCTGATCGGTGATTAACCACACACACGCTTGCAAATTAACCAGCCTGTAAATATAAAAAGAGTCAGGAATGTGACAAAGACATGTTGGCTATTTGATTAGTCTGGGAAAAAAATGAGTGATCTGTAGTAAAAAAAAAAAAAAAATACAGTAAAATAAAATAAGGCCCAGGAGTAAATAGCATCAATGTGGCATTTTTTTGCTAATGTTTCATTTGTATGTGACCCATTTTCTCATCACAAGCAAGCATTACTCTGCACTGGGGGGGGAGAAAAGCAAGGCAGACAGAGAAGGAGAGATAGAGATAGAGCAAGAGAGCTAGACAGAGAGCTGTGCAGCTGCAGAAGGATGTGGGCTCTCTATGCATGCTCAGTGCAGCACAGGCAATAAAATCATAGCAGTCAAAAACAGACATCTGCAAGAAAAAGGTAACATGTACAAACATAACGCTCATGTCTGGCCCTACGGAGCAAAGCCATCTGCCTTGCTTTGGCTTCACAGAGCACTGCAGTGTTGTAGGAGGCTTACCCAGTAAAACAGAGACGATGGTTGCTATGAGAACCCAGTTCCTCTTCAGAAAGCCCTTCACATCCCTGCCTCTGCGCTCCTTCTTACCCAGCATGTCCATGGTGGTAGTCCAGGGCAAGGCACAGGCGGCTGATAAATAAGACAAATGTCCAAAAAAAACAAAAAAACAGGGAAACAAAAGAGCAGTGAGGGAGCTGCTATGGATGCAGTGTCGCGGCTTTTATAAAAGAGATGCTGCTGTCAGGTCCAGAAGGGTGGGGGGTGGGAGGCAGGAGCTGCCTCTGACTGCTCAGTGAGCGTGAGGCTGAGTGAGTGCGAGTGTGTGCGAGTGTGTGTGCGTCTGATTCACCGTGAAGGAGGCAGCGACTCAGGATTTTCCACTCTTCATGACCTTTGAGTCTACAGTCTACCTGTGGGCAGTGCTCATTTCCCTGGAATGTGACTCTGTATTGAACATTTGTTATCATGTCTCCTTTTCTATTCATGGGAGGAGAATTTCTAATGAACTTTTCATGCATATGACTGCATCATATGAACATGCTCCCCTGGGTGAATCCCATTCCCATTATAATGAGATGATTAAAATTATGAAAACTGTGAACGTACCTCTTGGTGCAACAATCAAGCTGAGCGACATGATGAGCAAGAACAATGGTGATTAATGAATTTTTAAAATTGCACATAATGAAGCACACTGCAGGTTCTTCCACCCACGCCGCTGCACAACTACAGAGGAAGAAAGAATGCTAAAGAGCCCTTCTCCTCCATTTTTCATGTGTTTTATTTTTTCCTTCCCACTGAGGTCCACTTCTGATGTTTATGTGGGTTTATGGACCCAACAGCCACAATTCATTTTTAAACGGCCATTTTCCCACCTCTGTTCATCCATTAAAATTTAACAGGCTGTTGCTGTCGGTGTGCCTTTAAGAGTGATGTATGTAAATGAGCTCTGTTCTGGTTCTGTTCAGTCTGGGCTGAAACACTCCTTATGACATCAGCATGAATGGGTGCAGAAGAACAGTACGTTTGGAGCCAGAGAAATAAAGGGCCAGCAGGTTTCTTACATGTTTTGCCTTCTAAAATACTGCAAATACTAGGATTTTTATCTAAGAGAAGACATTTTCCCTTAGATGGATTAAGCCTGTGCTGTCATCATTTTGTTGTCTAATCCAATCCATGGCTAAATAGATCTAATTTAACTTACCAAACAATTTTCAGTTATCATTGCAACCAGGACAAGAGCACAACCATGCTGGTGTTCACATGCTACAAACTGTACTGGCTCCTAATCCGTTAAACTATGGTTAACCATTTTCTCTGCACTCGTGCTGAATTTTTAATTGGCATGCCACACTCTTGTCCGGGTCATTGAATGGAATAGGCCCATGAATAAATATTTCAGTCTGTCGAATTATAGCCAATAAAAACTAAATATGGTGTTAATCCAAAGCTATCAGGCAATTTACCACTAAAATTAACA
>JBBIGA010000011.1:12855544-12870741 GCA_037576975.1 Alestes dentex
CAATCTCAGTTCCAGTTCATCCCGAAGGTGCTGCATGGGGTTGAGGTCAGGGCTCTGTGCGGCCAGTCAAGCTCTTCTACACACTGAACTCATCCAACCATGTCATGCTGGAATAGACAAGGTTCTTCCCCAAACTGTGTCCACAAATTTCAATGTTGATTTCGGTCCTACAAAAGAAATACTTCCCTTTCCTTCATGAATAGAACCAGAATGTTTTGCTTTACTTCTGTTGCATAATGTCCAAATTGGTCTATTTATAAAAAAAAAACAAATAACAGTAAAAATGCAATAGTAAAATAGTAAAATGTCATAACCAGCGCATTTACAAACATCCACCTATTCCACCGATGACAGTCTAGCCCTGTCCAGTCGTGCTGAAGTTATAAAAAGGCTATCACTACAGACTGATATTTAAACGAGGCAGGGATCCAATCAGAACAGAGGTCATTTATATGAATCAGTGTTGAATATACGATAACAAAAACAGCGTGTTTACTTCTAAGGGATAACAAGAGGTAAAAATGTAAAAATGTATTATTTTGGTGCATACAACCACACAAATATCCTAAGTGGATCTAATGGGGAAAAAACAAACACAAGAATAATACAGGCTTTGGGCACTTTAACAACACAGTGATCAATTCTGTTGCAGTCTCGAAGCAAACTGAACTCATATTGTGAAGAACACTGCCCCCATCTGCACCAGATCATATAGTGCAGGCTCCACCTCTGATAATGCAAGATTACACTTAAAAGTGTACGTTGAAATGAATGCATTTAGATATACGTCAGTCTGATGAATAAATTAACCTTTACCACATTTCATGTTAAAGACTGAAATGACCTAAAGGCTATCTACTTTGTGATAACAATAAAATATCCAATCTGCATTCACTAATAAATAGGCTAGAATCACAACTGAATAACTACAGGAAGTATCATCAGTTATTAGTTATTAAACTAGTCTTAAACAGTACTGGAGTAATTAACATTAGTGAACGTTCCATGGGCATATTGTTTCGAACAGTATTTTTAAACACTATTTTATCCCTTTTCTCCTATATCGATGATGGGGTATGACAAGTTACAAATTCAGCAATGTCTCTCCATCAGCCCAACCTTTCTGCAAAACAGTGAATGAAATGAAGTCACATCTTTGTAAACAACCAGTCACGCTGTATTGCTGAATACTGTCTAGCTGTTTTTTTTTTCCAGAAAATTGAATCCTGAAATACAGTGATGACGTCCTCAAAAAAAGTCCATAAAAAGTGTTGTTTTCTGAATAGAATTAAAAGAAAAAAAAACTGGCCAAGTTAAATGGCTTTTGTTGGTTAAGCATGTAGTTATAATATTCCCACGAATTATAAACTTAAGTGAGCTGTTGTCTTGTAATGTCCAAATTTTAGTTCAAGGTATGGAATCTTTGTCAAATGTTCTGACAGACTGAAAATCAGACAGAAACGTGATATTGGCTAGAATGCAGGTCTGAGGATACAACTGTAAAACCACGAATTCCAGCGCGATCTTCACTGTAGAGACACCACTGCATTAAATGTACATTTGAAAAGTTCCCGTTTTCATGTGGTAACAGAAAATGTACAGCCCTGATTAAATTATTGGCACTCCTAATTAACCAAATTTGTATAACCAGAACATTTAATAAAAAGTCCAAAGTAAAGGAACAACAGCAATGAGAAAAAAAATACAGAGAGAAAATGTCTGTTGGACAAAATTATTGGTACACTTTTGATAAGTTTATGTTCTTCAAATCAAATAGAAAACAAACAAGACTCATCTGTGCTTGATTTTCAGTGCTCCCACAACCTGGATTAAACAATGAATGATGGTTTTCTGCGTTAAAAAGGGCTTCCCGTTTTCCATTTCTTTTTCACAATGGTGAATATAAAAGAGAGACTGAGAGACTTAACAATTAAAAACTTAACAATTAAAAAGGCTACAAAGCAGTCTGCTAAGATCTTCAAATCCCTGTTTCAACACTTCATAATGTTATCAAGGTGTTTCAGAGTCATAAAACTGTTAAGACACTTTCAGGATGAGGTGTTAAGGAAATCAATGAAAGAAGTCTGTGAAAGCAGGTGCAAATTGTGTGTGTGGGGGGGGAACAGTGCAAGATATCTAGAGAACTGATATAGAGCGGTCTGGAATGCTGGTTTCTGTCCGAACCATGCTCGACACACTATATCAAGAAGGGCTCCACTATGGACAGAAAACAAAAACTTGCAAAAGCTTTCATAGATAAGCCACAGTGTTTCTGGGAAAATGTTTTATGGACAGATTAAACCAAAGTAGAGCTTTGTGGGAACGCTGCATTTGGGTTAGTTTTTAGGCAAAAAAATCAAGCCCATAAAGAAAAGAAGCTATCTTGGGTAAAACATGGTGGAGGTTCTATCATGCTGTGTTGCTGCTTTATTCCCTTTCGTATTAGAGTCGCTGGTTGTATCAAAGGAATGATGAGCGAAATGTGTTACTCACTGTCAGAAAACTAGGTTTGGGTCTCATCTCTTTCAGAAATCACACATTCAGCTGCTCAAAAGAACAATTAAAAAGGAAAAGATGGACTTTTTAAAACTGATCAACAATGAGTCCTGACCTTAATCCCAGCGAAAACCTTTGGAGGCCATTGCAAAACGGACTGCTATTGTTTCTAAAAGTTCTTCAAACAAATGTTAGTGTCTGGGGTGATTTTTGTGTTCGTATTATTTCACAGTTATGTGACTTTGGATTTTTTTTTTCAGTAACCATGGACATTTTAATAAAATATTGTGATTGATTGGTTCATTTGCATTTGTTTCCAAAGTTTATATTTATAATTAAAGGTTGCCAATACTTTTGAACAGGGCTGTAGTAGTTTAAACAATGGATATTGTTTTGAAAAGGCCTCTGAGAAGTATTCAGTGCAATGTACAAAACACCAAGGCATGCACAAAGTTAAGTAATCCAAAAATAAAGCACTACATTGTTTTTTATTTATTTATTTTTATTTATTTATTTTATTTTTTTAACCAACCAGCTGAGTGGACACCTTTCACTACTTCACATTAGATAGTACACTGGATGGCCTTTGGGGGGTATCATTTCACACTCCCAAAGAAACCAATGCTGTCATACAGAGTTTAATGTTACGAAATTGTCCGTTTCAGAATAACTTGTAAATAAATTACGTGACGTGTATAAAATAGCATCCGAAAGATCCCCAGACTGTCAGTTTGCGCTACTGTCTTATCAGATCATAGAGAAATAAGATCCCTGGTAAACTCTTAAACCACTATGAACTACTGAGAAACTCTACGGACAAAAGTAATTTGTCTTAATTACTGAATTCAGATGGCCCCTTATTTCCAGTGAAAGGCAACCTTAATGCTTCAGCATATCAATACATTTTGGAGAATACCATGCTTCAAACTTTGTGGACACAGTTTGGGGAAGAACCTTTTCTATTCGAGATTGACTGTACCCCAGTGCACAGAGAAATGCCCCTGAAGACATGGTTGGATGAGTTCAGTGTGGGAGAACACACAAAGACCTCCACCCCATCTAACACCTTTGGGATGAACCGGAATGGAGATTGTGAGCCATGCCTTCCTGTCCAACATCAGAGCCTGACCCCATAAATGCTCTACAGAATGAACTGGCACAGAAACACACTAAAATCTCGTGGAAAGCTTTCCTAGAAGTGTGGAAGCGCTGCGAAGGCGGACCAACTCCATATTAAAGTCTGTATGTATGCTAATGCAATGTCATTAAAGTCCTGCTGGTGTAATGATCAGGCGTCCCAATACTGTTGTCCATAAAATGTATATTAAAACACATTTGTGGATTACCTCTACTTATTTATTGGTCTAAATGAGAGGGCCTCTGTGTCTAGCTCACACATCGTGGCCATCAAACTCCGGGGTGGGATCAAAAGGGCGTGGCGCGAGCACACATCACATATTTTTACCCAATCGTTGAAAAGAGGCCGTGTTCTGTGTTCACCATGAACCAATCAGCGAGGGAGGGGCGGGGCTTCGCCACGGCTCGCTCCCTCGTCTCTGAAGTGGAGGAAGTGCTCAGTAGGGCTGCTGTTTTCATGGCCGTGTGTGCTCGTCTCTACGGATAAAAATATTACATAATCGCAGACATCGGTGCAGGGTGGGGGTGCCAGGATTTTCGCACCGCCTGGCGAGCACTCTGGTCATCCATCTGCATCTAGAGCCGAAGGGGAGCGGAGGGGAGTGGGTTAAGGTGGGCCTTGCCCGGATATCTGACAGCGCCTCCTGCCAAATCAGTCCAGCCAGCGAGACCACCAGCTCAAACATCTCCACACCTTCACCTTAGGTCTCAGAACAGCACGAAGAGCAGAGGATCACAGGACTAAAGCCCCCTACACAAATGGGTAAGTGTTGCCATTTTTCCTGCAGATACAGAGATGTGTTTCACTGTTGGGCGTGATTTACCCCACGCTCTCTGATTGCTGGGATCTGGATGCTCGTCCCTTCGGTGGAGCCTCACCTCGGCCAGCCAGGCTTCATTCAGATCTACACCACACCAGACCAGACTAGACTATACACTATACTACACTACGCTATACTACATTAGACTAGACTAGACTATACCATACTATTCTAGACTAGACTATACTAAGCAACACTATAGTAGACTATACTAGACTATACTAGGCAACACTACTAGATTACACTACACTATATTAGACTATACTAGACAACAATATACTTGATTAGACTACATTGTACTAACCACTATTTTTGACGACACTAGAGTAGAGTGCTGTAGACTAGACTGCACTAGACTAGACTACACTGTACTTGATTGGATTACATTATATTAAGCTACACTAGACTACACTATACTAGACTATATCAGGCAACATTGTACTAGATTAGACTACAGTATACTAGACTATACTAGAGAACACTACACTTGATTAGACTACATTATAGGAAACCACACTATGCTAGACTACACTACATTAGACTACACTACACTTTAGTAGACTAGACTACACTACACTAGACTACACTACACTAGACTATGGTACATCACATTATAGTGGACTAGATTACACTATATAAGACTAGAGAACACTACACTAAGATAGACAACAATATACTAGATTAGACTGCACTATTCTAGACTACAATAGATTAGACTTCAGTATACTATACTACACCACACTATACTAGACTACGCTTCACTATACTACACAATACTAGACAACTATGATTTATTAGACTATACTATGTTAGACAACTCTTCACTAGACTATACTAGACTAGACACAGTACTAGATGAGTCTACACTATACTTGACTACACTATACTAGACTACACTATACTAGACTAGTCTCGCTGTATGAATGAACATGCTGCTGGTGGCTGTGTACTATTTTACACTGTTTAGTAAGGTATTAGGGTGTACTATACTTTTTAGTAGTGGGCTGTTATGAAGACAGTCCTGTTTTGGTCCAGGGTCTCCGTTTGCAGGGATGTCCGTTACTGTGGCAGGAGGAAGGGGAAAAAGCAGAAGCTGACTGTTATGGTGTTCATATTTGGCCTCACGGTTGCACACTGTACTGGAGTGAGTCCATGGGCACCGTGTCCCTGGTGGGTTCTGATGTAACTACAGGTTTACGAGTGAAAACACACTGGAGTCAGGAGCTTGGTCCTGGGGTGGAAATGCTGCTAAATGAGAGCAGCTAACATGCTAACGATAAATTCTCCCCCACGGAGCGGTAAAAACACACACCAGCGCGACAAGCATGACCAGTGTGTTTTCTGAAACCAGCCTGGACTGGACCCTAATGGTTAAAAGGACAAGCCTGGTTGTGGAGATCTATATTTAGATGTATAGGACCTGCAGGCATCTTCCAGTTTGTGCTCTATCGTGTTTTTCTCCTTAAGATCCAGCCTGATTTAACGATAACTGACAGGGATTCGACAGGAGAGACTTTTAAATACTCTCTCCATCAGCAGTGTCGTTTTGCTTGGGATGTGAAAATGAGCATAAATATCAGAGTAATGTGTGGTGAGTGTGCAGAAGAGAGGGATCACTCATCCACGCCCAGTACACACACCCATATGGTCAAGGATGATGGATCAGGGTTTTTTTTTTCAGCAACTCTGGTTATGAAACCAGTAAAAAGCTTAGATGTTCTCCCTTTCTCCCTTGAACACTTTAAAACATAGCACGCAGTGTCTCCTTCCAACCTCTCTCATACATCTGACATTTACACTATTTGGACAAAAGTATTGGGACGCTTGACCGTTATACCAACAGTGACTTTTTGATGACATTGCATTTAAATACATGGACTTACATTCAAATGAATTTGGTCCTCCTTTGCAGCTATAACAGCTTCCACTCTTGTTTAAAGGCTTTCCACAAGATTTTGGAGCGTTTCTGTGGGGAATTTGTGGCCATTAATTCTGTAGAGCATTTATGAGGCGAGGCACTGAAGTTGGACTAGAAGGTCTGGCTCGTAATCTGTCTTCCAGTTCATCCAGTGTTGGATAGGGTTGAGGTCAGGGCTCTGTGCGGGCCAGTCAAGTTCTTCCACTCCAAACTCATCCAACCACGTCTTTATGCAGCTTGCTTTGTGCACTGGGACACAGTCAGTCTGGAGTAGAAAAGGTTCTTCCCTAAACTGTGTCCATAAAATTGGAAGCAGGGCATTGTCCAAAATATCTTGGTATGCTGAATCATTAAGATTGGGGTCTAGCCCAAAGCCTGAAAAACAGATGTGTCCCAATACTTTTGTCCATATAGTATAGCTTACACGTACACACACAGCCAAAAGCCTTTTGGTTGATTTCCTCTTAGGGTGATGCTCTGTTCTTCTTAAATCTCTGTGATTATTAGACTTGGCACTGGGGTCCAGGTGTTCTGTCACTGCCTGACAGTGTGTCACTTGTTGTTTGAGGGATAAGGCAAAGTCTCCAGGTGACATCTCTGATTCGGAGGGCATAATCTTTTACTTGTTTAAGGGTCAGTTCAGGCTAGGAAAGATGTGCATGGCGTACGTGTTAGAGACTCATATCCCTGTTTCAGAACGTGGGGACAGTGTCGCTGTTAAATGACTCCTCACTTAAGGGCAGGATGTTAGCTAGACTGCACAAACCAGGTAATATATATTGATTACATTGCTGCATATATGGTGATCTTTGCAGTATATTAAGAATGCGCTGGTGAATCTGTTATCAGTAATAATTTAATGTGGTTGGATTATATGAATAAATCAATAGAAACATGCTGAACTGTGATCGGTCAGGATCTTTGTAGCATGCATAATCGAGTTTCCAGGATCGTGATTGGTTGTTGCTTATTTGCATATTATAGCATTCTGCAATTACAGTATTGCAGAGTCAGTATCACCATACATGTAATGGATTGTGCAGTCTTATTTTAAAACAAAAAAATAGTGCCACTGGGAAATGGGCCCTGCTGTCACGTGTCTGATGTCTCAAAACCAGCCTCAAACACTTTGCTTTTGGCAACTGTGTCACATTAATCCCCAATGAATAGTCCACCAGCTGTTGCCTGTACTTGGATTGCCACCATATCTTCAGCACGAGCTGTGTTTGTATTCACTCTTTGAAATGCAGCAAACCTTCCCACATACTTCTGCTGCGGCTGAGCATGAACACAAGCAGTTTTATGCTGGTATGGAAGAAACTCCTGCCAGCTAGTCTGGCACAGCTGAGAATATACTAGTCGTTAAATGAATGTGACTCGTTTCACATCATTGTTTGGCCAGGGCTTGAGGAGGACATGCTTACACACTAAAGGTAGCCTGATTACTATTGTCTGTGGTAGAAGTTCATTTTAATGGTGTTGGGCGGTGGATCAGTTTTATTTTTCCAGTTTATTACCACAGCATGTGTGCTTAGCTGCCTATTGTTGACATGAGGGAATGTAGACTTCCAGCTTAGTCTGAAGGGGTTATATTTGATCAGCTTCGATTATTCACCATACTAATGGTAGCCACTTGGAAGTTAAACGCTTATGGTCTGTCATTTTCGTGACTGAACTGATACCAGTTTTGCTGCCAAAGGGGATATTTTTTTGTCATTTTCTTTTCTTTTGACCAGGGCCGGGGGTAAGGGGATGGTGTTCCCTTGCAGCCCCCCCTCTCAAACCGAGCCTTAATCTAAGAGACCAGCAAAAGGCCGCAGTTCTTTTTCAGCTACTTCCTGTATATCTTCTGTTGTAAGTCAATAAAAATGCCTGTTTGCTGTCCTGAAAATGTCTTCTCCAGAGTGCTAGGGCCCTTACCAACGCCGCTGGTTACAAACTTGTAATCTTTTATCTGGTGAGATTTGAAAGGGTCCATATCATGGATTTTTCTTGTGTTTTCAAATTAAAGAGTTTAATGAATTTCAAAACATTCAGTTCACTCCCCAGTTCATATATTTCTTATGTAGAAACTAACCTGCACGGTCAGACAACTTTAACTTTGTGGTTTTTTTTGGTGAAGTTATTAAAACCAACTCATAAATATTTGTAATTCAGGCTACAGCTGTTCAGCCCCACTCATTCACAAAGTTATTAGCCTAATTTTTCCAAAACCAGATCAGGAGGTAATGTGAAGACACTATCGGCAAACACTACACTGAAGGTGTTTTTTTTTTTTTTTTTTTTTTTTAGCCTGTTCAAATGAAGTTCGGTCTTTGTTTATGCTCTCTCCTCTAGACTTTAGAATCTCTTCTGAAATGTCTGTTCGCTTAGTATTAACGTAAATGTAAGACGCTGTGAAATAACCCAGTGATTCTTTCTGCATCATGCAGGCCAGACGGCTGTGTGTGCTAGTGGCCATTTATTTTAATCAGAAAGCCTTAGAAGAATCCATTTTTGCAATGTGCTCTCTGTCATTATTTATTTGCAGAGAGTCGCCTCCCTACCATACGGCTGTGCTCAAATCATTCTTTGTTTCTCTGTTTATTATCGAGTCAGGATTAGTCTTGCAAGCTCCTTGTGAGCCTGATATTGCTTTTGTAGCACCCAGTGGTTTCAGAGGTTGAGCCTTTTTGAGTGCTGAATGTTCTGCTGAGTCCCTCTGATGTCCTTGGCTCTGAGACCATTGGTGGGGCTCCTATAATGGGTTCTGCTCTTGCCTTTTACTTGCAGTGACCATCTCTACTGTGAAAAGTGGTCTTCAGCAGCTTAATTTAAATGATTTGATTGTCTTCCCTTGTGACCTTGTGACCTCAGTAGAGGCACCGCATGGCCACTGGAAAAGTAAAAGCTGCATCACATTAATCATCCCCACGGCGTCCCAGTGGGCCCTCGATGAGTTGGTCTGATTGTGGAATTAGATGGTGTTGTTCCGATAGCTGGTTTTCATTAATGCTGATGGGCCTGCAACTATAGAATATTTTTAACAGCAGTACCAATTCTGGTACCAGTTCTTGAAAAATAATGTTTTTCTGATTCCTTTAACATCTTTTAATTAATGACAAACTAATACTGGGTGTGGCTCGGAGCAGAAATAACTTCAGGCTAATCAAGAAGCACTGACACTTGTGACATATTTCAAAATGACACTTTTGATTTTGGAACTAGGATGCCTGTTCTTGGCTTATGGGTGGCAAAACTGGCTACTGAATGAACTGAATGGAGAATGTCTTACTCAATACTCTGATTTGGTTAAATTGGTGAATTTCAGTACCCAGCCCGACCTACAACTCTGTTGTTTGTTATAAAATCTTCTGAAAATATTTTCTTGAAAGCCGTCTCGCCACATTATGGTTATAGTGTCATAGGACACTGCAGCCACCAATTTGAACAGAACCGGTTTTGTGACTGAATCTGCCTCTTCAACAAATGCGTTTCTTGAAATTCTCAGCTTAATGAAACAGATGTAAATGTGTTTTGAAAATGTGTTGTAAATTCTCTACCATCTTGAATTGTGTTTTCCTAGCAGATAACCTAAGTGAAGCCCTGAAGACGCTGAAGCTCTCCTCGGCAGACAGCGCCTCAGACAGTGTGGAGAGCTGCCTGGACTGCCTGCTCAAAGCCTTGGCTCACAACAGTAAGGCTGGCTGCCTCCTGCATTACTGCACTTCACTTTATTTCATATCTATGACAGTGAGAACTAACAAAGGGGAAGCTGTTGTTTGTTGTTCAGCGTTTAAAAGATTAATTAAAGTATTCACATTAAGACAAAAACCCTGAGGCTGAAACTTCGGCACAGTTGCTAAGTTGACCTTGGTATTTAAACCTTAACTGATAGTTGCTGGGTAATAACAGACTGATAAAGCAACTCTTGACCGAAGCAAATTTCAAGACACACTAGGCTGAAAATCAAAAACCCAAAGTTAATTTACTATTTAATTCATTCTTTTGAAGTTCCATACTAAACATAAAATGTATTAAATAAAAACCATGTTTGTTGTTGCTAAAATTCTGCTCGCACCTCCTTTTGACAATTAACCTTTACATTAATTACATTGATTACAAATTGCTTGCTACTGTCCCTCGCAGAAACTTGTTAACTTACTTGCTGCAAAACCAAATTATTTGTTTACTGTTAGAATTTGGCACATCATTGTAGAACTATTTTTTGGCTGGCGTTTTCTTCCTTTCTTCAAGAAAAATAAAAAACAATTTTTGGTTGAAATGTTTTGGAGGCTGAAATTTTGATGCAACTTTTTGCAGAATTTTGCCTTATTTGAGTATCAGACAAAATGTATGATGTTTATAATGATACATATAAACATACACGTATAATAACTTCAACAGTTGTGATTATGGTTGTCTTGCAGCTTGCGAATATTAATGGCAGGACGCTACAGACATTCAGACAATCTGATATTAGGATAATAAAACAAAGGTTCTAACATAATAAGGACAGTATCAGTTTGTGGCAAAAGGTCTTCTCCCCTAAAAAAAATGGGCGGGGATGAGCTCGTGACATTTGTGTGGTTGTAAAAATATTTTGTAGACAGCTATTACACTGGCGTTCTGAAACAAGTGTGCAATGTGTTTCTCTGTTTCTCTGTCAGCTGGTATCCTGGTCTTTGTCTTTCTGTTCTGGTAGTGTTCTGCAATGTGATGTTCAACTTCTCATACCTGTCCAACAAATGGCTCGCACGCAGCCCACTCTATCAATATGAGCATCCCTGCCTTGTAGCGCGTGTGCTGTTTTGATGAATGTAACGGTTGACCGCTCGAGGCATTTAATTTATGTGTAGATCTTTCTGTGGCCTGAGAGGTGCTGCGGTAGTGGTGCCCAGGACAGTCATAAATTATTATGGAGCTTGTGCAGTGTGCAGGGGGAGCCAGTTCTTTTAGCTCTTGCCTGCTAGCCACTCCCACTCACACACTCAGCACACGCCTGAAAATCAGCTGCTATAGATTTTAAAGATTGTTTAAAGAGTGTTTTTCCTTAAGATCCAGTGCTACCTTGTTGTATCTCACAGCTGCCCCCACACCGATTCAGCCTCAGCCTGAATCACTGATAAATAAATAATATGAATTTATGCTGTTGACATTGAATTGGCAAGATATTTGTTGATGTAATGTATATATGTTTTTTTCACAGTTTAGTCAGCATAATTGTGTGAATGCATGTAAGAATTCAAATGTGATGTCTCATTGTACGCATCCTGAATCGTGTGAAATTTAAATGAATTTTGAGTGAATATTTTCTTGTGTCACGCGAACATTCATTTCATTAATACATGAAGTGTAAACGGACGGAACAATTCTTCATTTGTAGTTATTTTTGCTCAAAGCATGCCATTGTGTGTTGTGAATGGAAAATATAGTAAATGCCGATCAGGATCAGTCAAGTCAAATGAATTCTTCTAACTTTAACGCCCATTTTAAAAGTAATTGGTTGGTTTGTTTAAAGATTATTTTTCTGCTTGATAAAAAACAATGCAGTTCCTGCATGCTGTTTATTCTTTGTTGTTCTCTCTTTGCAGATGTGGAAGCCAGTGAAAAGATCCGGGAGATTGGTGTTCTTCCCATGATGCCTTCTTTACTGGCCACACAGAATTCCTGTACATCCAAAGTAGCCAACATCATAGCGGAAGTAGCCAAAAATGGTGAGCTCTTGGTCAGTTTTCATTGAAGTTTTCATTTCATCTGGCTCCTGTTATATTCTAATAATTAAGACCTGCCAGTAAATCATTAGAATGGCCATCAGGATCTTTCTGGTAGGTGCTTTGTAGAAATGAAGTGTGTTCTTGGCCGATAAGAATTAGTCTTAGCAGTTTCAGGTTTCGGCCTAGATTCAGTAATATCCCGCAGACCTGATGATGGCCTAGATGAGAAATTTTAGGTTCCGGCCTAGATCAGGGTTTTCTTGGGCAAATGTAAAGAACAGCAGTGTAGCCTCAGTTCCGATCAGAGCTGGGATAAGTGCGAAGGTCGCAAATTTTAGATGCGTCTATTCTCTTTCATAGCTGTGTCACACCATCCAGCCCACAGTGTATTATTTTCTGTTTTGTTTTTGCCAACTCCACAATGCTGGCCCTCCTAGTCTGACAACAGATGGAGCTTGCCTGACTAACAGACGGAACGATATGAAGTATTATGTCTCCTCCCTCTGCTTCTCTGGCAGTACCATCCGTATCTGAACCATTTACTACTTTAAGTGTAGCATGGGGAATATCTCAGCCTCAGAAGAAAAATAAAAATGTATCAGATATTGAGCTGTTACTTAATTTGTCATCTTCACCAATATGTAGTATGCCATTGTAACATAAATGCAGAAAAGGTGCTGTGTTGTATGGTCTTATTAAGTGATGGTTGAATAAAAAATAGTGGCGTTTAAGAAAATATCTGTCTAAAAATATGACTCTGCCTTGGAAGACTTAATATGCAGGCCCTTGCTCCCCAAAGTGCAGACACAGCCATGCTGTTCATGACAGCTTGGCAGGCAGACTAGACTGTTAGACTGTTCTTTTCTTGACGATAAATGCTGCCTCCCTTTGTTGAGTAAAACTAAGCATTTTGAAGCAAGCTTAATACTCGGTGATTCTGACAGTGTTCAGACTTCAGGACAGTTTCATGATCAAATCAGTTTCCATGTCCATTGTCAGTGTTTTGCATTGATTACTTTTTACACACACAAAAAAGATTTATCTGAATTCATGTCGTCAGATTATCCTTATTAATTTGTTCCTAGTTTTCAGTACAGAGTTTGCAAGATGATATTCTGCTGAAAGTTTGAACAAAAATTGATTGAGTAGTGATTGCGGACCGGGTCCATCTTATTGCATAACCGACTAATGAGACTAGTGCATGTGTGATGTATGAATATAATGTGGTTTGAACTTATGTTGCAGTGTTAGAACAATGCAGTTAATTGCATTAAATGGCATAATTAACACGATGTAGTTAATATTAACCCTCTGCAAGAAGTGCATTATCTCACATTGTCTGCACATTGGCTGATATCAACCATGATGCACTTTTGCATTGTGATTTACTGCAAGATGTACATTCGAAAACTGGGAGATTTTTGCTCGACTAATTGGCCATTTTTAAAATTTTTTTTATTTGGACCAATCTGTGTTGTGAATTTCATGACTTCACATGTCATCACACTTTATTTGATTCATGCTATTTAAATAAGGTACTAAATATCAGTTTGGCAAATTTGTATTACTTTGTATTATGACTTCAGGCTAATTGAAAGTTTTGGAAATGTTCTAGTGTTTTTCAGTTGTTCATTTACCCCAGCAGTGTAGGTAGGATTTTGAAAAAGGAAATCAAATCAGTCATCAGTCAGTTGGGCTTGAACAGTATAAGAATCAGCTGTAAAAAAATTTTCACCCCTAATACCACATATTTAAGTCAAGAAAATAAGCTCTGACTCTCACTACGGAATATCTCGGCCTTCACCCTACTGCATGGCTCCATGTTCTGTTACTTCATTCTTCTTCACTTCTGCAGAGTGTGTCTGTTCAGTGCTTTTAGGCTAATTACACAAGCACTTCTTTAGCCCACACTTAAGGAGGCCTGCAAGAGGAGAGGTTAGGAGTGAATGGAGTTTGTGAAAGATAAAAAGGTTTAAAATAATGAATGGGCTTTTAGCAGCGTGCAGGGCAGCTAATGACGATAGCCTGCTGGTGTGCCAGGGCTTTGGCAGCTTCCTGCTGGCATGTGGCGAGCAGCATTCCGCTGGGAACATCTGTGCTCCGTCCATTTTCGGCTTTAGCACTTTGGGGACCTTGCTTTTTTAAAGGTGTTTTAATTGATGTCCCGTATCAGGCTGTCCTTGAAATCTGGCCAACAAATAAAACAAACCGCTACTGAAAGAATAAAGATGCACCAGATGCGTCCTCCATTGGCTTTAGCTCGTCGACCAGCTGTAGTTCCAATTGATTCACTTTGTCAGCGTCTCTAGGTCTCAAGCTTGCTTTTTACACCTCTTTTTCGAAGCTTTCGGGAGTGACATTATATTCAGCTGCAGTTGTGGTTTTAACAAGAACATGGTCAGCAACCAGCAGCAGCATAGCTGTAGTTAATTAGCAAACTGTTTCAGGTTCGTATGTTGGGTTTATACAGAAAGTTTTGTTTGTGTTATAATAGTTTTAACACCTCTGAGTTAGAATTGTTATGACTGCTTGAATAAGCCACAATTATTTGATTAGAATATATATATATTTATTTGTTTATTGAAAAGCATAGCACAGTTGAAGGGTACAGCACGTCCAGTGTCATTGCTACCAAAATCATCGGTTGCCTTTCACTTAAGACATAGGATACCACATTTTCTCAAAGGCAGCGTTTGCTCTACAGTTGAAGAGCAAACGCTGGATTCTCTTCCAGTGTCGTGTGTTTGTCAGTTCTACTAGCTATATTTTAACAATAGGTGCTTCTTGTATTTTCCAAAAGTTGAGAATAACCTTTTTTGCTTCTATGAGCGCATGAGCCAGAAAAGTTAACTGAACTACTTGTAGTTTTGCCTTCCTCATACAGGTTCCCAGAATGATTAATACTGGTTCTGAGAACAGAACTTGTAGAATGTAAGACAATACTTTAAAAATCCAGTGTCCAGTAGTCCAGTGTCATCTGTTTTGAAATTGAAGTTGGTCCATTGATCTACATTTATTATGAAAGGGTGGGAGCAGAGTCTTTATGAGTGTATGAGTGTATGAGTGTATGAGTGTATGAGTGTATGAGTGTATGAGTGTGTGAGTGTGTGAGTGTGTGAGTGTGTGAGT
>JBBIGA010000011.1:12877311-12892182 GCA_037576975.1 Alestes dentex
TCTTTACAGAAACTCTCTAAATCCTTTAGGTTTCTTGGCTGCTGCTTGGCAGCTCGAAGCTTCAGCTCCTCCACAGAATTTCTGTAGGACTGAGGTCTGGAGACTTGCTAGGCCACTCCAGGACCTTAATGTGCTTCTTCTTGAGCCACTCCTTTGAGGATGGTGTTCTTCGGTTTCTTAGTGACTGTGGTCCAACTGCCTTCAGATCATTAACAGGTTCCTCCCGAGTAGTTCTGGGCTGATCCCTCACCTTTCTCATGATCGTCCACACCTCATGAGGCAAGAGCTCCAGACTGAGGGCAGTTGATGGCCATTTATATTTCTTCCATTTCCGAATAATCGCACCAACTGTTGTCATCTTCTCACCAAGCCTCTTGCTGATGGTCTTGTAACCCATTCCAGCCTTGTGCAGGTCTACAATCTTGTCCTGACATCCTTTGACAGCTCTTTGGTCTTGCTCATAGTGGTGGAGAGGTTGGAATGGAAGAATCCGATTCTGTGGACAGGTGTGCTTTATACACATAACGAGTTAAGATCAGGAGTATCTGTAACTGATAGATTGATTGTAATCTGTGTGCAACATGGACACACAGCCAGTCTGTGGGAGTCAGAAGTCTGTCTGGGCTGTAGGGGTTAAATACTTATTTTACTCAATGATATGTAAATCAGTTTATAACTTCTATGTTTTTTCTTGATATTTGGTTGATATTCTGTCTCTTTCCATAAAAATGAAACGACCTCATGAATTAGAGACTGTTCATTTTTTTGTAAGTCAGCAAACTTATAAATTCAGCAGGGGATCAGATAATAATTTACTCCGCTGTATATGTATAATGTGTGTGTGTGTGTATATATCTGTTGGTCTTTGCAGATGTGAAGTTACTGAAAATAGTCCTAGGACACTGTTGGATGGGGTTTTTTTTAGTTGGTGGATTATTCCAGCAGTGACACTGAGGTGTTTATAGACTTCAGCAATGCTCCTATGGAGCTGATAAAATGGACATTTTTTTGCATCAAATCGCCCACTCTAGATTTCCCTCCCAAGTATCCTTTCCATTTTTAGAGTTCAACTAGGGATGGAACTAAACTCAGTAAATGTAATTACTCTTTAAAGAACCTTTCGGTCTGTCTTTAAAGCCTTCTGCTAAAAGATTCTTTACTGAAATAAAATAGGCTTTTCAATGGTATATTTGCTATGACACTTTATTTTTAAGGTCCTGCGTATTTCTCTGGTCCTGCGACCTGTGACCTGAACCTGGACTGAGCAATCATATAATACATTTAAATCTACATATAGCCCCATTCTCAGACTGCAGAACGATGAATTCATTTAAGATTATGTTGGTGACTGTCTTGATTATGTAACCGGGTAATAATGTTTGATCTGCTCCATTTATGCATGCAGCAGTTGTCGGGAGCAAAACACCATAAATACCACATGGCGATGCGTGGAAATGATATTGTGCTTGATAGTTCCAGTGTGTGCATCACTTATGATCATTTTATAACATGTAGCCAATGATTTTTGTTATGCATGGTAAGTTAAAAAGAAATAAAGTTTGTTTGCCATGGAGGGTAAATATGACATATCAGAGCATTGCATAACAGCCATATTCTGTAAAATGTGTTGTTTAAACCTTGGCCTTAGACATAGCTTCATGCACGCTTGGGTGGGTGAGTGGGTGAATGTCTGCAGACTTGAGTGAGCGAATAACACTGAAGCACTCTTCTCATTCATTATGTGATTGAATAGATGGTTGCTGTCCAAGGTAGTTAGCATGGTGCTTGGGCCTTTGTGCTCGTAGCTGTAGGAGTTGCGTAATGTCCCTGAAAGCCTGGGTGCAAACAGCACCACTTACAAATGAGATTAATGAATCACTTTTGGCATCTTTTAATCTGTTCTTTGATCTTAGGTTGCGTTATATTGGACTTAGGTATTTATCGTTCATATGTTAATCACGTTGAATCAGATGAGTGTCTATAAAGGCTTTGCAGTTTCTGTAATACAAACACTAAGGTGCATTGGGTTATTCCATTGATACTAATGGAATATCAGATAAAAGCTGGACAGCAGCTAGAAATCAGTCGCCTCCTGCTGATTTCTGTATATTGTTCATAATTACCAAAAGGAAATGCTGGAAAGCGAGTCCAAAGCACTGCTCTCTTGAGGTGTCTCTCAGTCTGACAGAACTTTAATTCCCGTGCTGCTTTCCGGGAGCCTTGCACAGAGCTCGCTCGCTGGCAGACTTCTCAGCGCTGCTCAGCTGTGATTCATACCTCCCCCACTGCTTTGGCTTTTCTCCCAGCTGGTTTGATAGTGGCTCCTAATGCAGGAGTCCAGCCTAGTGCTGGTCGCTGTGCAGGTGAGAAAATCCACAGGGCTGTCAAATATATTTTCTTGGCTGATGTAGTCTACTTTGATAGGTTCACACTTATTATGATTCAGTTGTGTCTCACTAGAGATCAAAAAGTAAACTAAAGTAACTGACATAGACTCCAGCCTGAATGTTGAAGCAATGGGTTGAAGTAATGCTTGACCAGTCCATGCTCCGTCCACTGATTTAGTTGTTTTAAAACAACTGATAGTTGTGAGACCAGGTCACATGGTTAAATACTATGACTCAGGGTATCGTGCTTTTCATCTTTCCCCCTTCGGGTTCCCGCAGCACCCCCCAGCGTCCTTCCCGAGCGTGGGTGACGTGAGTCGCTGTCAACTCTGCAGCTGTGCCTTTGAGTGATGGCCTGTAATTTGCTGGTGCAGGAGAAAAAGAGACGTTTCTTTCCCCTAGCAGAGGGGAGAAGAAGAAAGGAGGGGAGTGAATTGGAGGGTAATGGGGAGGAGTAGAGTGGAACAAAGGTGCGATTGAGCTGACATGACTTATACGACAGGGTACGTAACAAAGACTCTGATATTATTTTCACTGGGACCGTCATGTGCCATGGTGGAGAGGAAGAGGCCTGGAGAAGTCCGTTTGTAATCTAGTGGCTGTTCCTTCTTTTTATAGTGAGCTGATACTTACACGACAGGGTACGTATTAAATGAAGGAACAGCCATTGGATTACAAACGGACTTCTCCAGGCCTCTTCCTCTCCATCATGGCACATGACGGTCCCAGTGAAAATAATACCAGAGTCTTTGTTACGTACCCTGTCGTACAAGTCATGTCAGCTCATTTTATACATCTGTGGCCTCTGATAATTCAGTTCAAGAATGGTTTTTTTTGGAAATGTTTCAGTGCATCACAATCTCACATTTTGTGTGTTCTTTTAGATGTGATACAGAATTCAGTTTGTGCTAAATACAGAAAATTGGGGGGAATGTGGACAGTAAGTAGAAATAATAATTTGTTGGGTTTTGTACATGAACATACTAAAAATAATTAAATAATAATCATTTAATGTACTTTAAACGTAATTAAGGAAATATTATTGTAATCAGTTATAACCAATTACAACATATTTTTACTCCAGTTATTTCGTGTAACACACTAATATCTCCCATTAACTCATTGCTATTAGTTGCAGATGTTTGTTGCAGATTTATTTATTTACTTACAAAAATAATTGTAACTTGCTCCTTTGGCCTGCATACACCAGTTTGTTGTAGTCACTTATTTTATGCGATTAAAAAGCATTTGGTTTTTACTAGATGACACTGTCAGTGTCTCCGCACTTCATAAAAACGTGTTTATTTAAAGATCTGTTTGTTTGATTTTTCCATTTTTTTAATTAGTGAACAAAAATGGTCAAACACTCCATTCTGCCTCAGTGAGTTATTTCTTAGTGACTTCGGCGTTAATGTAGACTTATTTCCAGCCATTGTAACGCCCCTACAGCCGTCAGTGCTTGAAGTTCCTACTGTGCTTGGTCTTGGAGTCTTGACCACGGCGGCTTTAGGTTCTCTTCGGGTCGACACCTCGGGTTTTCCTGAGTGTTACAGTCTGGATGTGAGCTGTACTGATGTTGTGGCGCGTTTAAGGTTCGGAGTCAGCTCTTGCCCTTGGGTCTGTTCATCAGGTCGTGTCAACCAGACAGCGGCCGGCACACTGGGAGAAACGAGAGACACTGAAAAGAAACACTATCTGTCAGAAGGGACTGGATGTTCTGTTAGGACTTTACTTTTGATTTTCTTCTCCTTTACTTTAATTCTTCAAGCAAATCTCAGTATTATCAGAGAATTTCCTGTTCTATTGATTGCCAGTGCTTTCTTATTGTTTTTTTTTTTGTTTTTTTAATTATTGTATCCCAATGTGTTACCATATATGATTTCATTTGCGTTAAAGCTTCTTTTTCCTATCGTTTATGATTTGAAGGTTCTTGTCTTTGTGTCCTTTGTTGTCTTGTTTATTGTTTATTGTTTTTTACGTGACCTCTTTGTTTTGCAGATGAGGGCAGAAGTGCAGTTGACGAAGCGGGCGGTGCTCAGATAGTAGCAGAGCACATTAAGGCTATGGCCGATAACACTGACCCGGCCACCGGGAAGCTCTTGACTGTCTTTTGTGGCATGCTGATGAACTATAGCAATGATAATGGTAATGACCAAACCTGAAAAATGAATTTGGATGTTTCCCTATAGGTGTATTCTGAGATGCTCAACAAACTGCCAGTGGTTTAGTGGCTAGTTGGCTGTAATGGTAATTCTGTGTTCATGTTTGAACTATGGTTTATTCATTTATTATAGACTTTGGCTTTGTTTGTATTAACGCTTCATATGGTGTCACAAGTAGGCGAAATGACAGGTTGTTGAGTGTCAATGCTAAAATCTCTAGGGGACCATCCAAATCAAGATATATGGAGATAAACTTGTGTTAAAAGATTCTGGGTCACTAATACTTTTCACAATGTGCTCTTTAGTAGGTGGTGGGAAGTACTATGGTGTTTGTTCAGAATACACAGTACATTTTTATATTCTATTATAATAGCTATGCATTTTAGACGAAATGTTGTATGGAAAAAAAAAAGTCAATGCAAAAATGTCCAAAAACACACAATTTTTTCTACAGAATTTAATCACTAACCTTTCTTTTTCTTTTTCTTCGTAAAGATTTCTCCTGTCAGTGATTTCATGAAATACCTTTAAAGATGCATTCTGTAAGATTTGAAAGATCTATGCATTCGGTAATCCAAAGCACGTCTCTCTCCACTGAAATGTAATATCAGCGTCCTAGATTAACCTAAACTGATCAGATCTGATTTTAGGGTGTTATTGTCTTTAAAGAAAGATTCAATTTGACTAGGGTTGTCACTACTGGTTATACTGGTTAATTTAGTAATCAGTTTTGGTTAACCCTCTTTAGGATTCAAGGCTATTTGACCACTTTAACAAAGTGTTTTATCATAAACTTGGTGAACTTTACAGTAAACGTGAATGCCAGCTTTGTAGTTTTTAATAAGCATTGTAATAATAAGGTTGATTATACATGATGCAAATCAAAATTCTGTATCTTTTCTATAAGAATAAACTAACTAAATATACTAATAAATATTAGCTGACTGCTTTAGCTGATTCATACAGGCTATGAAATGTCCTCCAAACATTGATATGTCGTGTGCTCACCTACCAAAGTTATCTCACTCATGGTGGAGCATGACCTTGGCAGTGTTCAGTAAACCAGCTAAGACAATGGTGAAAACACAGCTAAAGTGAGATTTTCAGAATGTACGTTTGGAACTTCCAGGTCATTCTTGCTGTCTAGAGCAGAAACCCTGTCATATTAGATCTGAACGCTTTTTTTTGAAAGTGACTTGAGTAGAGATTGTTCAGACTGCACAGCATGCCTTTATAATGGCCAATAGACACCATGCTTATCTTTTGAACTGCAAATGAACAGCTTAGTTGGTTCACTGAGAACATACATTTCATTTGAGATTATTAACTGAGACAACCCTGTGACAGTCCTGAATCTTACAGAATGCAGCTTTAAATGCAGCTGACATTGTCTTGTGTGATGTGTGCATGGTGAGGGGAGAGCGCTGAGGATGTGAGTTGTTGAGGAGGTGCTGTGGAGAGGGAGTTGTGTCCACAGATGTCACCCTTGCGCTCTACTCCTGCCCGCACTGCTTTGGTGTTGGTGTTTAGTCCCTATGGCTCAGCCGAGACTTTTATCCTTCCCCTTGCCATTAGTAGTGGCCTTGATTCTGTACTCCATCTCTGTGATTTAAGATGTGTTAGATGCTAATGTGCCTTTAATCCAGCTGGTCAGGGAACTTGATTTAAGAGATGGTGGATTTAATCCATGGCTGCTGTTATTAACCTCTCTTCAGAAATTACTCTAGCAGGGCTGTGTCTTCATTAGGTAATAAAAGTGCTTTTGGGTATTAACTAAGTTAACTAATCTAGATGTCAGCAAATACAGTTCAGATCTAAATTGTTACAGTGGTTTATAACTGACAAAAAGTTGTTATTACATGTATAGGTGCTTACAGATATATATGTATAATTAAATAAGTAATCCATGAGTAACTCTAACTGTCCAATTCCTTTTTTCATTTGAATCAAAAATAGATGGTCTATGGTTTATTCTATCCTAGGCTATATCCATGTGCCTTAATCTACAGAGAATGCGTGTAGTGTGTTTACCTCTCTGTTTCTGGGATGGATAATTAATGAGAAGGCCAAGTCCATTTCCTACTTACTGTAGCAGGCTTATTGAGCATGAAATGGTAATTATTTGTCAGTCTATGATCTCTGATGTTTGACAGGTCGCCCAGATTAGCTAAATGTGTGTCAGACCTCTTCTTTGTTCTCATCATTGGAAAATGCATAGTGAAATTTGATTTTAATATAAAAGTGCACACACCACTTGTTATGTTCTTACTTTTCATTCTCTTTGTCCCTGTGACTGACTGACTGTCTGGTTGTCTGTGCCTCTTTCTTAGTGTCTCTGTACTAATGTAATTCTTGAGTACTAATCTGTTGGCTAGTTAGGTAAAATCCTAATTGGATCTAGTGTATTGGATCAATTTTTAATTTAGACAAAAACTCTGTATTGACATTTTTCCTACCCAGACATAATTAGCTGTTATTGTACACACTGTGCTGGAGCGGTAAAAATGAGCTTTAACACTTTACAGTGCCTTATCCCAGGTTAAGACTCTGGGATAAATAAAACTTGCCCCAGGGTTAGACTCTACCTAAAAATATTTATATAATTGATCTTCGTAAGTGTGATTATTTTTACCATTTTCCGATAGTATTTAAATGTAATTGCAAAATTGCTTAATTAGTGGCCATTATATGAGAAATTATATTCTCTTCACCTTCCGTACAGACAGGTTCAAAGCAACAACAGTGTAAACATTGTTTTTTTATTGACCAAATCTGTATGCTCCACAATAACTTACTCAAATTGTAGGTCTGGCCTGAATAATTGGACAAAACTGCAGTGTGGCGCAAGAATGTTTTTATTTCTTAATTTATCTCTGACATTCGAGTCTCTATTTAGTATCTGGAAGCTTTTTTTAGAGCCAGGCCTAAGCTATAACATGTTTAATCAAGATCTTTTACAAGGGCAGTGATTATTAGTGCATGGTAAAATGAACGGCACCCCTTTTCACATGGCCATTGAAGCCAAAAGAGCAGAGATGACTGATGAATCATAGATGTGGGGGTGCTTTAAACTATTAAACCACAAGAAAAATTCTCTGTGCAAAATTTATGATAAGAGGTTGGTAAGAAACCATGGTTAATGAATCATCTCAAATCCGTACAGTGCTGGAAAGAAGTATTTGATTCCATGCTAAGTTTGTACGTTGCCCTCTGACGAAGAAATGACCAGTCTGTAATTGTAATGGTAGGTTTATTGTGGCTGTGAGAGACAGAATAACAACAAAAAAACCCCTCAAAAACCCAGTACACAAAAGTCAGAGATTGATGTGCATTGTAATTTTGTGAAATAAGTATAGGATGCCCTCGCAAAAGATGACTTAGTACTTGGTGGAAAAACTCTTCTTGGCAATCGCAGAGGTCAGACGTTTCTTGTGGTTGGCCACCAGGTTTGCACACATCTCAGGAGGGATTTTGTCCTTCTCTTTGCAGATCCTCTCCAAGTCAGTAACGTTTTGAGGCTGATGTTTGACAACTCGAACCTTCCAGCGGTTATCCAGCCTTGTGTAGGTCTACAGTCTTTTCCCTGACATCCTTGGACAACCCTTTGGTCTTGGCCATGTTGGCTAGTTTGGAATCTGCTTGAGTGATTGCATCTGTGGACAGTTGTCTTTGATACAGATGCTGTAACAAGCTGGGATTAGGAGCACTCCCTTACAGACCACTACCTTGCATCAATTGCTGCCTTTTGTGCACTGGGTTTTTGAGGGGGCTTTTGTTGTTATTCTGTCTCTCACAGCTATAATAAACCTACCATTACAATTATAGACTGGCCATTTCTTTGTCAGAGGGCAAATGTACAAACTCCGCATGGAATCAAATACTTCTTTCCCTCAGTCTAGTGCTACTTATCTCAGGATTACTGCATGCATTTTATAACCAGAGATCTACCTCTAATTTACTTCTACTTCTAACTCATAATGACAGAAATGGAAGTATTCAACATGTTTCACATTATACTGTGAACTCTGTATTAGCATTCATTAATGATAATATGCAGGAGACTGTTTTTGATAGAGTGCTAGTTGGGACTATGACAGTGCAGTTAAGGATATACGAGCTTCTCTTTGTGTGTCAATGATTTCTCTGAGGCTTTTTAAACAAATGCATCTCTCATGGTTTGAGAAGTTTGGTAGCTGTGTGCTGGGACAAAGTGGGACAGTTTTATGTAGCGGTTGAAGCACTTTCAATTATTTTGTGTAAATGAGTTTGTGCAGATGCCAGTGGCTAGATGTTTGTACACTGTCACTGTGGCTAATGTAGCTCTCATTAATATTGATGGAGGCTACAGGGTTGCAGAAGCTTGCCAGCAGGGGCTGGGCTGAAAGAAAGAAGAACAGAAGGGAAGCTGCTGCTTGGCTTAGAAATTTCTGGACAGTTGACATTTGAATAAGAGATTAATGAGATGTGTGGCAGTTGTTACTTCTCAACACTAGGGCATTACAGGATATTGTATGTGAGCTGAGATAGCTAAAGTGGCCTAAATGTTTTACTGTGTGCTGTGAGCATCCGTATCAATCTCTAACACCCCTAACACATATTTGTTAGATAATTTGAAATCCTAAACGCATTCAAACAAATTATTAATTCACAACAGCCTATAATCATTTCACTGACATGTAGCAGTATATTATACATAATCATACCTAATATAGTATGTTATATGTATATTATACCTAATATATTTATATTTTTTAAATGCCCCCCCCCGTTGTCTTATGGTTAACCTTAGAGCACACTTGTTAGATATTTTAAATATTTTATCCTAAGCACCTTTAAACTGGTTTTCTCCTCTATGTCAAATCGTGTGCCATAATAATAAAATATTTTAAAACTGAACATGACTAGTCAAGCAGACAAAGAGTTACGTGAAGTTTTTTTTTTTTTTTCTTAACAACTGTCTGTAGGAGTGTTTCTAGTCGGTGTAATTTCTTATTCTCTTAGTTTTGCTGCAGGGAACAGGTCAAACCGTATTTTTTCTAATCAGCCAAAGTGTACAGATGTGGAAGACTAAAGTTATACTGAAAAATGTTGGAATATTTCTTTAAACAGTTAAACTCGCCGGAGGAATCCTTATTGGTTCTGTCTGGTTTAGTTTATATGTAGAAGATAAAGCTCAGGACACATTGTGGCCTACTTAACCCTACACTGCTTTTGTTTCCATGGTGTATGCACTGTAATATGGCCTCAACCACAGTCTCCAGACCCTGGCTGCTTCTTCTTTCTCACTCTTGTTTCCATTAGTTCTCCCAAATGCTTTTATGTCTCCGTCTCATTCCTGTCTTTTTATCGCTCCCTCTTGGCTCGCCTCCTTTTTGTCTGCTTCTCCTCTGTTTTTTTTTTTTTTTTTTTCCCCTCTCTTCTCCTCAGTATCTGGGTCCTTCAGAACAGTTTCTTCCATCCTGCCTGTGCTCTAGAAGATTCTTTCCGGCTTCTTCAGTCTTTTGCTGCATTCATGGGGAAAGAAACTACTGCAAGCTGATAATGTGATAGAATCGAATGTGACAGGGCTACCCATATTGCAGCAGTCAGGGACGCAATTACGGACAGTGTAGAATCAGGTCAAACTGTGTGTTGTGTGCACACATATATTAAAACATTTATAGAAGTTCATTTTATCAGGTATTTTTGGTATATTAGCACATACATGTTGTACCATCCTGATGTGCGAAGGCGCAAAGATTCATTTCTGTGCAAGGTAACACTTCCTGTCCCTGTGAGATCTTCAACTATCAGCCAAACTGTCAGTTCGAGGATGATTTCACGCTGGCGCGTGTCTAAGCAAGCTGAAGCTGTTAGGGGAGTGTTCAGACCTACAGGATACTCAGCCGAGGTGTCAATTTATACAGTTCATTTTGCATTCGCATTTGTGATCTAGGCTCTTTTGTATTTCAAGATTAGGTGGCTGCTTATCCAGTAACACCGAACCAAGCAAGCGACAAAACAAAATGCTAAATATAGCATCCTTTTAATTCATGTGTCTAGCAGCAGCCTCAGTATTCCGGAGATAATTGCAAAAAACTCACCTGTTTCAAAGCTCACAGCTCCATTTTGCTGCGCCGAAGCATTCAAACGCTCACGGTGCGTCTTGTTTCTTTGCGTCTCCAGACACATTGCAGGCCCAGCTTATTAGCATGGGGGTGATCCCCACTCTGGTGAAGCTTCTGGGGGTCCATGCGCAGAACACAGCGCTAACAGAAATGTGCCTCATCGCCTTTGGAAACCTGGCAGAACTGGGTGAGTAACTGACACACTTGCCGTTCTTCTCTGCGCCGGTTATTTGCCTGGGTAACAGGGATGAGGAAAGCCGGGTTGCTATGGCTGCCCAGCATCCTAAACCTTCAGGATTGTTTAACTGTAACTGGTTTTTGTATTGCATTAACCCATCACATTTGTCTTTGCTGTTCGTGGCTGCTGCAGCCAAGTACTGCTGAGCCAAAATTAAAGGAGGCAAAAGGAGGTCTGGCTTCTACCAGTTTTTGGTCTCAGATGACACTGACTGCACCATCAGCCTCAGTCCCACAAGGCCTACAACAATTCTTAGCCCTGCAACAATTACTCCACTGCTACATACACCACAAAGCAGAGGAAAAAATATTTGAGTCCCTATGTAGCCCACATGAGCACATTGTTTGTAGGAACATGTGTACATTTGCTTGATCGGTGTTGTTCAAGGTAAAGTCTGCTGACGTCTGTTTTTACCTTTTGAAAAAACAACAAACATACAAAGCCAGCCCGGCTTTTTGCCAGTTCAGATTAGAATTTTGTTCAGATTGGAAGGTCGGTGGTTTACACATCTCTGTGTTTTTGGTGCTAACTGATGCAGAGTATGATGATTGAGGCATTATATTTTTTATTCTTTCACTGTCATAGTTTTTGTGCTTTTGTTCTCTGCAGAATCCAGTAAGGAGCAGTTTGCATCCACGAATATCGCTGAGGAGCTGGTGAGGCTGTTCCGGAAGCAGGTGGAACATGAAAAGAAGGAGATGATCTTTGAGGTGCTGGCTCCGCTGGCTGAGAATGGTAAGAATGAAATGCTGCATTAGGGATTTGGGATTACCAAATTAGAAGGTCATCTTTGAAAAAGGTTTGTTTATAAAATCTTTTGGTTTAGCGTAACATAGTATTCATGGGTCTATTTTTTTCAGATGCACAGTAAAATGTATTCATTCATTCATTCACTCACTCACTCACTCACTCCTACCTGGAGGCAGTTTCGTATCTCCAGTTCACATTTGAACTGCAAACCGGAGCTCCCAGCAGAAACCCACTCAGGCACAGGGAGGACATGCAGACTGCACAGACAGGACCCTGGCTGGGTTTCAAACCCAAAATAGTCTCGCTGTGAGCCGTCAGTGCTAACCACCTACAAACACCCTATCAACAATCTAAATAAACTCTGGCAACCACAGCTGATTCTGTGTTTCTCCTGGCAGCATTTCTGAGTGGCAGCCCATCACACCAAAATCCTCACTGTTATGGCAAAAAAAAAAAAATTCAATCTAACCAATCATCTAATCCACATCTTGATAACTCTCCTGGGAAGCCTGATTCCCGCCCCCGCACCCCATGCACACATGATGGAACTGAGTTGGATAATGGCACTCATAGCCTATATTACATTGGCGTTTAGGAGACGCTCTTATAAACTGTAACGGAATGTGTTTACTGAGGTATTTTCCAGTGAAAACAGTCGATGTGGGTAAACGGAACAGACATTTTGTTAGGTGGGGGGGGCAAAAACGCATCTCTCATCTCGCTCTCTCAGGTCTAAGATGGGTAGGCTTAGCTCTTATCCCGTCTCTCTTCTCTCTCAGTAACTACTATACTGCATCTGGAGCTTATCTGCGCACTTTATGGCTGACTAAAATAACAAGACCACTCATGGCATGCGCTTTTCTGTGACTGCGGCAATGTGCTGGTACTTCTCACACACACACACACACACACCGGGGGAGACTCACTTCCCACAACATACCTGCTCATTTGAGTCCCACACACACACAGGTGCAGTTTGGCTGTTGTTACACTGTTAAGTGAAGCACTGGAGATGGATTGGATTAGGGATGGGAAAAAAAGGTTTTTATTTTCACAGTAAAGTTGTGTGTATTCTGCTTAACACTAAAAAATTATGTATGGACTAAATTTATGTACTGTTTCTTGATTTAGGGTAATTCAGTGTATCTGCTATGATGATATACTGTTTGGACTTTATGGTCCTTTACTGTTGCTATTTTATAGTTTTTAACCATAATTTTTTACGAACATTTTTACTGTATGCACCAGGTCTTTGTGACCACCTTTCATTGTTTATTAGTGAGCTAATTGTCCTTCTAGACACTGTTCTGCTGATCCAGATTGAGCCTGAGCCTAGACTAAAAGGAATTTCCACTGATGATTCACCATTTTGCCCAAGACTAGGCTCAGTCTGGGAAAATGGCCTCTTGTGTGGAGTGGCTTAGTAAACCTAAAATGAATTTTGAAACTAGTTGTGAAGCAGCCTTTAGTTTTTACAATAGTCTAATTTTTTTATTGTCCACTGTGGAAACACCACATGAACTATTAAATAAAAACTTTATAGCGATGTAAAAGAATTCCCTCTCATTTTTTCATTGCTGTTGACAGACCCACCGTCATTGATGAATTTTACCTCTCACATTTTCCAGCATAGCCCCACATATTCTTAGTGGGATTTAAATCTAGTCATCCTGACCATGTCAGTGCTTGGATTTCTTCTACCTCAGACCACTTAAATCACTAGAGGAGCAGTGTGACATCTCACAATGTCTTAGAAAGTCAACTCATTTTTTTGTGTTTTTTTTTTTTTTCTCTTAAGTGACCAGAAGGAAAGTTGTTGCTGAACATCAGTTTATAACACAGGTGTATGTGGGCAGTTCTTTTTGACAGTTTAGGCTCCATGGACAGTCCCACTGTGACACTGTCCTGCAACAGAACATGGCCTGTGGTGCAGCCTCAGTGTCGCTTCATCCCAACTCGAAGCTCAACGTATCATACAGAGTGACATACAACACAGAGGCCACCTGTTGAGTCGGGTTGTGAGAAATTTGATACTACAAATGTGTGTCTGTAAGCAAGTGCACAGGCATTTTTTTACTCTGTCTAGAATATTTTGTTAGTTAGACTCTGTTTGCTAGTTAGAACAAGTATAGCTACTTCAATTATAGGCCTATAACGCTTTGAGCCTTCTCCAGACGTACCAGTTTTAGAGAGCGGCCTACAATTAGGCAGATGCTGGAGTGGTTTGAGCTCAGTCTGCATTTGGATAATAAGTGCTGTCACTTGCCCCCCGTGCCATCGCGCCCACAGTAGGAGTGTGGGGAGCGGGAGCAGCTGCAGGCTGCACTGCTGCTGTGACATTGAATCTGCTCTCAGCTGCCTCCTTCTGCCTTTTGTCTGGGAGACTGAACATTTTAAAGGGGACAATGTGGCAGCAAGTACTGTGTATTTAAGTGTGTGTTTATTTTTGTACATTTTCAGCATCAGCTACTGTAACTTTTTGTTACTTCTAACGCCTGGTATACCCAAACATTACAGAAAAAAGGAAAAAAAAAAACACATTCTTAGGTTATATTTAATTTCATAATCATTTCAAAAACAAATTCTTAGCTTATAATTAATTTCATTTTTGGATTTTTACTTTTTTGTAAACACTTTTTGACTTAGACACACATGGACATCATTTCATACAATGTTCATATATACATACACACACACACACACACACACACACACACACATATATATATATTTACGTATATATATATTTACATTTTATTTTATTTATATATATATATATATATATATATATATTTTTTTTTTTTTTAAATAAAATGTGTATCTGTGTCAAAAAATGTGTGTAAGGCAGAAACACTAGTGAGCAAGTAAAGGTGTATATACATGTGTGCGAGAGAGAGAGAGACACACACACAGATTCGTGTGTGAAATATAAAAGAGCAAATAAGCCGCAGGGAGAGCTTGTATAAGAGATGCTTTGAAAAAAGAAGGGAATAAAGGGATAAAGGGAGAGTGCTGAGAATTTATTCACATTCTAATGAAGAGAGAGGTGGATAGAGTGCAGATGGTGCTGAATTGCAGCAAGTGAGGGGCAAGAAGAAAGGAAAAGTGTGAGTGATGGAGTGTGTGTGTGTGTGTGAGAGAGAGACAGACAGAGAGAGACAGAGAGAGAGAGACAGAGAGAGAGAGAGACAGAGAGAGAGAGAGACAGAGAGAGAGAGACAGAGAGA
>JBBIGA010000011.1:12902388-12916525 GCA_037576975.1 Alestes dentex
AGAGAGCGGAAGACTTTTTAAAAGACCATAGCTGTGATAAATGAAGCATCCACGTCATCGAGGAAAATAAAAGTGCAAAAAAAAAAAAAAAAAAACAACCCAAAAAAACCTTCAAAAATCAAAAAAAGGAACTAGACAATAACCACATGAGGGCTGGAGGAGGAACGAGTGCAGCCATACATTCTTGCTGTATACAAAAAACAACGTGTTCCATTCATGTAGCTTGAGTACCAGCCGATTTTGAAACTGCATGTTTTTTAAATAGTCTGATTTAATGGTGTATCCGTGTTCAGCTAGCCAGACTCTGCTTGTAACGATACACCACTCCCCCCCCTCCCTCACCCTTCTCTCTCCTAACCTGCCTTTCACATGTATGAGTAGAGATCAAAATGTGTTTGTACTGTATATTGGTCTGGACCGGAATGGAACATTTGACCTCCTGGTCCTAGTGCCGGCCGTGTTCATATCTGTGGAAGTCACTTTACTGGAAAGAGCTAATTTCATGTCATTAGTCTGTTGCATTTTGAACTAGAATACTATTGTCAAAGGGACATTTGAACAAATAACCATGTCTGGGTACTTACGAATGACTCGTTCTGCCTGTTGCCCTTCCTTTCACCACATTGTCTGGGTAGAATACACTTCAGCCATGAACGCGCGTGTGTATGTTGAGCAGCTGTTGCCATGAGCGAAGGAGCAGCTTGCTGTTGAGCATGCGAGAGCACGTCCCAGTATCAATAATCAATAACTTGGTGCCGCTTTATTTAGATAGTCCGCTATAGATTGTCTACAGATGCTTGAATAATTAACAAACCACAAACCGGTAGAACTGCTGATGATGGGTGATGATTAAAACCAGCATTAGTGTTGGGTTAAAGATTAGGTTCTGGTTTTTTAGTTAAGCGTTAAAAGTTCATATTATTGTTGGATACTTAGTTGATGACTAGTTGTATCTACAGTGGACTACTCAAATAAAGTACTGCTAATAACTGTATACTGTACAAGCAGTTGGAATGGAGCTTGACATGACAGCCAATACAGGTATAAGAAGATGAATCTAATCGTCCACTTCATTAGCTAGATACAACCTTGTATCTTCACTCTAATGTCCCTTTTATCAGTTCCACTTATCATATAAGTGCACTTTGTAGTTCACAGTTATAGACTGTAGTGCATCCATTTCTCTGCAATATTATTAGCCCCCTTCACTCTTATGTTTTCAGTCCAGCAGTGATTCTGCAGAGCTTTAAACCTGCAGCAGCTCTGCTGTGTGTGATCCACTCTGTGCAACACACTCAGAAACAGATGGACTAAACTACAAAGTGCCCCAGTATAGTACGTGGAGTTGATAAAATGGACAGAGAGTTGAATATAATGTAGATGGATTTAAGTGTAGATTGACTTAATGAAGCGACTTGTCAGTCTATAGTTCAGTTTAAAGGGATGGAGCGGTTCACGCGTCATGAAAGGGCTTTGACAAGTTGGCGTGTGTGTGTGTGTGTGTGTGTATGTGTGTGAGAGAGAGTTAATGTTATACTTGAGGGTGGCTGAAATACTGCCAACAACTCCACAAACCACTGAGTGAACACACAACCTCTTGATTGTCTTAGAAAATGTGCTGTTGTGTGCTCTCCATCAAACGTGTGTATTCGATACTGTGGTACATTTTTGTTTCCTCAGACGGATTTTTGCATGTGTACGGGTTCGTTTAGGAGTATCAGCGAACATGCACCTCCCCTGCATGTCAGGATACTGTTACCACCCCCATCCCCACCCCAATGTGGCTGTTTTACGTTTGGTAAATGATTATTTATCTGATTTGTACCCTCATGGAACCACACAGCAATTCAACATATCCATAATAACTGCATTACAAATATAAGCGCGACTAGTTGTTGTAAATGTAATTGATGAATTGTACATTTGGAAGACTGAGACTCTGATTATTAAAGACAATTGCTGGCGATGAATTCTTGTTTCATGACTCCTGGTTCCACACTGTGCCAGTTTTATAGGCTCTTCTTGGAATTAATTTTAGCCAATTTGATGATCTTTTTAAACTTCAGCTCCGGCAGGAATACTTAAGTGAATGAAGGCAGCGGTCTTAGCAGTAGTGGTGAAGCCTTGTGACTTTTGACGGCGGTCCCTTTGAATGGTAAATGCTGGCTGTTTTTAAAAATGATCCGTTCGTCAGGGTAAGTATATATTGTGAAACGATCTTCCGTTCATTATATAATGTTACATTTTTTATGTGCTAGAATGTGATTTGTCATGCAGAATCGAACTGCAACAGAGGCTCCGCTCTCATTGACAAGATACAAATCGTTTATCACCAACTCATTCACGGAAGGATCCCCTTCGGCGGCAGTGAATGAACCTCTGTAGAGCTTGATCATCTCGTTCAACTTTAAATGGAGCGCCGACGCACAGCTCTGCATGAAACGCCTGGTAAATATCAGCACAAAAGTGAGACGCAGAGAACGTGTACACTGCATTTCGTACTGTGGCCACTGGACATTACAAATCATGCATTCATAGAAAAAAAAGCTTTAAAACGAATGCATACCTTAACCCCGGTATCCAAGCATTTTACTTTTTTCAGTACAAAGGAACATTCAGGTTCAGGTTCCTGAAAACTAATATTCCTACATCTGTATTTTTGCCACAGATTTAGGTCAAATATAGTCAGGAGTGCACAATTGAAATCAGGTTTTTGCTCCAAACACACCATCGACAATCAACCAGTCTGATTTTGGACACTCTATGTTGTAAATAAAAGATGTAAATTGCATGAGTCGGGTAATTGCACTTGCACTGTACTTGAAAGCTGCTGCTACACCTGGGCCTGAATGTCAGAGAATGAGTCACTGTGTTAAATAACCAGTTGCCTCTTACTTTTGATGCAGCGATTTATTTGATTCATGTTATTTAAACAGGCAACTGATTTAGAATTGAAAATGCCAGGCCCTTTACAGAGCAAATAAAGGGATTTATATAAAGGGATTTATATTGTGACTTTGGCTAATATACAGTGCTGGAAATGTGTGTGTGTGTGTGTTTCATATGCTCACTTAGCCCACACAGGCTGAAAAAAAAAGGTTTAAAAAAAAAAAAAAAAAGGCCTACAAAGCACAGTCATTAGCCAGTTTGGCTGCACAGGAATCTAAATCAGATCAGTTTTCAGGTTGTTGCAGCCCCATTTATAATAAGCTATGAACCCAGATGGTTGCCTGGCCTTGTTAATGGTCAGTGGGCTGATGTTAGGCTTAGATGCTCCTTCCAAATAGTTTGTCATGTTGTTTACGACAGCCTTCAAATCTTCCAGTGTTTCCGGGGGAAGTGGTGCCCAAACTGTCAGGAAATGTTGCTCTGATAGTCTTTCATCCAAAAATGTGTCTGTGAGAGATACCTAGGGGTGTCTTATCCACGGCTCAACCATGTTTTTCTAAAGGATATGAAGGGATGTGGTACTCTTTGTACTGTATGTTCTGTATGTTTAGATATTGACCTGATGTTGATGGCCAGACTGATGTTTTCTGCATTTACATCCGTGAGATGAATACATGATAATTTGCTCCTAGTGCTGATGAGTTTGAGGTCTTTTCCCCATGAGAAGTCTGATTTATGATAGTGCTATGCAACACTGGTCCTAGATCTCACCTTCTCTACACATTCTAGTGTTTTCCATGCGCCCAACACACCTGATTCAACTTAATGAAGCTTTTCTGGGCTGAAGTGAGTGTTTTAAAGCAGGAAAACTAAACTGCGCAGGGTAGTTGGGAGACTGTGACCATGTGTTTGCTCTATATGAACAGTAGAACTGTATGGGACAATGATAATCAGTGCTAAGTAATTTGTTGTAATTATTCAGCATATTAAATGAAACATTTGGGAAAATATTTGATATATTGTGGACTATTGACAGCTCTGGCAAAAAGACAATTTTGGCAACCTGCCAGCGAGTAGTGATCAATCCACATGGGAGGGTTGCATTTTTTTAGCTCTTAGAGCGGTTTGTACTGGCAGAAACTGCAAACCTTCGTCTTGGTGTAACGCTGAGATGGCTAAACCAGACATAATCACCACACCGACCACATTTTGTGATCCCTTCCTCAGCTTTAATGTTAATACCATTCTTCACAATGTCAGCACATTAGTTTATTTGACCAAATTAATACAATTTGTCAGAACCCCCCCCCCCTCCCCCCAACACTATTTTTAATAAAACATTTCCTTACACATTTGTACATCACTCTACAGATTTGCATTTGTGTTTGTGCACTTTTGTTGAACTCCAGGCATTTTAATGCTTCAGATACCAAACTGTGTGAAAAGAGTGCTTTTGTATGGAATACTATATATGAAAGTACTAAAAAATACTTGGTTTCTGTAGAAAGTGTTTGACTCTAGAATTCCTTTTGTTGAGTGCAGTCCAGTTTTGTGATCTTAATTCATTATTCATTATTTGCTGTCAAAGAATGAAAAAAAAAAAAAAAACACAACTGACCTCAGGTCACCCTGAATGTGCTAAATATATAAAGCCATCTGCTTATGTATTGCATGTTAGCTATAACTCTGACCTCTGAAGTAGCAACTTTCTGATTAGTTCATAAACTGCCTGAATATACTGTCTAGGTTCACTCTGCTGCAGGAGCAGGGCTGGTTCAGAAAAGACTGTAGACTGTCCCTTGAGGCAGAATAATTACACACACTCCCAGACATTAGAATGCAACCAGGTAGTGGGCATAAATTAAAGTGTTTAAATGGAGTTCACAGATGAAATGAGCTGACCTTACATTTCTTGACACTGTAATGTGGGAAAAAAAAATATACACAAAATGATGAAATGGTCCTCAATGTGGACCAAGAATCCCTTCATAGTATCTTGTCTTCCCCAAATGCTTGAGCATCCACATTACACAGCTATCCTTAAACTTACAATAAACAGGATCATCCAGAATCTCTATATGCTGTATCTGTAGCGTATGGTTAAGTCCCATGGACAGACAAGTTTCTCTGTTTTTCAAAATGAGGCGGGGTCTGGTGGGCACGGTGACTGCTAGATCCGTCCGGGGGGCACTACTGTCCTCCGCGGAGAGAGAGAGAGAGAGAGAGAGAGAAAGTGCATGTGTGGGTGAATCTCCTCCGTTTGAAGCCCCACTTTCCCACGGCTCTCCTCCCTCTGCCTCGCTTCTCTTCTTGACTTTCGTGGGATAACAGTAGTGTGCAGTGTGTCCAAAAAGTGCACTCGTTCACTATGTAGGGCACAGTAAAAAACCCCCCACAGTGCATGATGGTACATGTGCATTCATGTGGTGTACAGTGTCTGAACATTAGAGTTTGGCGTCGCGCGGCGATGTGGGTGAAATTGACGGCTAGAACACTACAAAATGGCTGATTCACTACATCATGCCCTGCATAGTGAACGAGTGCACGTTTCGGACACAGCTTGAGTCAATGTTAAGTCAGGTGTGTAATCTGTAAATTAAGATGTCATTTAATCTGAATTAATTTATCTGAATAATGTGTTCTTCCAGAGAAGAGGGAAGAATTTGTCGTAATTTGTTACCGATATAAATCTGGGTGAAGGTACAGAAAGCAAATGTAGCAATAACTTTTTTTCTGAAATTTGGATTTTAGTAAGTCACATATTTCTATATTACAGTTAATCATAGAATCATGCATAAGCCCAGTGTCTTCTATGACTGGGCTTCAGAGATCTTGCACTACTCCCTACATAAAGATTATAGCACTTAGAACCGTGCTCTGGTTCTCACACGGTCCTGAAACTTGAGCGTTTCCTCAACTTGTAAGTTGCTTTGAATACAAGCATCTGCCAAATGAATGTAATGTGATGTAATAAGTACATTTCAATTCAACATACTTTCCATTCTTTTACTGAATACAAGGAAAAGAGTCCAAATATCCCTCCATGGAAATAGTCATTACAATACAGATGCAGCAGATAGAGATTAGACTGAAAACGCTGGAGAATTTCTGTAATAAGGGATGCTCAATGCCAGTGTGAAAGGCATGCTGCGCATTCAGAGACAGCTCTCACAGTTCAAACACACCCACACTCACAGAGAATCACATGTATAGCCACACATTATTCCCCCCCCATTTCTTACACAAGTGTTTGACACATGAAACACTCTAGAAAAATCAATATTTACACATAGTAAAAGATAATGGTGCAGGTCACATCTGTACACGCTTGACCCAGTGATCTTGGCATATAGGGTTGCTGCCTTGCTGCTGCTCCTACTCAGTCGTAGTCCTGCTTGAAAAGAACAGTATAGATTCAGACTTCAATGTGACCGTTATGATAGCAGTACCACCACGGTCTTGTAAAGGCATGTTTGGTTCATTATGTGTTACCTGTAATTTTGGGAGGGGACGGTTTCTGCTGCTTCAGGAAAACAAGCTGCAGAAGAAGAAAATGAAATGTGTTGGATCACATTTGGCCTTATCCCGGACAGTGGAATGTAAGCTGTGAGCTCTGTTCGTACAATAGGTCTATTTGCTAATATTTAGTAAAAAAAATAGTCAGGTGTTTTGACCATTAAAGAGTTTTTCTGGACCTAATGTAAATGTAATCTTCAGTCCTGGAAACCACAGCAGTGCAGAATTTTATTCATCAATGATTTTTTTTTTATTAGTATTTTTATACTGTGTGCCCTTTGCGAGATACAAAAAATAGATGTGGCTTGAATTTAGCTGAAAAAAGCTCTTTGCCATTCACAGTGTAGAAAATCTTGCCATGCCAAAAAGACAAATGCGAGCTGCCTCTCTGCACAAAGCCAAGCGTGCTCGATCCATCTCATTAGGGCTTGGTGATAATCTAAGAAGCTGATTCAGAGAAAACACTAAACTCTGCAGTGCTGTGGCCCACCAGGAATAATGTTAATGCTACTTCAAGCTCTAATTGTCTGGTGTTACTAGCAGCAGTGTTAGACTTCCAACGCTATCAGAAGCTTGTGCTACTGACTTGCTGTATATGAAATGGATGGATTAATACTCGCCACTTTACATGTTACAGTTTTGAAGGCTTGAAAAGACATTAAAATGACATCATGAACTGATCATGAACTGATCAGGAACTCCCATTTCACAGCAGAAGGCTTTAAAGCTCCTTATAGACAGGATGGGAAAAACCCCTCAATTCACCCAATACACTGTAGCCTCAGATTAATAAAGCTGTTACTGTGTGTCTGAACCTTGCCATCATCCTTTTATTTCAGATCCAGAGTACAGAGAGACAAAATAGTGTCACCGTTTCATTACTTACAGACTGCACTGTGAAGCCTGAGGTAAACATTAATATATCATCTCTATATGCACCCCTAACTCTCAGAGGAGGGCGAGGTGGGGAAAGAGTAGCGAAGCAAGCCAGCAGGTGAAGAGAGGAGTTGAAGAGAAACTGCTGCGGCACAACACTGTCCACAGCATGATGCCTACAGAGACTACAGACACTGCACAGAACCTGGAGGAGCAAGAGGCCTGAGCTAGGATTCCAAAGAGCACGAGGTTATTAAGGTTTCAATCTCTGTACTGAGCCCTGAGACAGAAACGGATCCCATTTACACCCTGCATCAACTCTTCAAAGTCACACCCAAGGCTGGTGCTGACTGAGATGGGATGTGATTTCCTATTAGCTCACAGAAATTCCGTCAAAAGTGCAGATTCTAAACTTTCAGTTCCATTTGTGTTTGTCAGTAGAAGAGGTTGATGTTTTATGATTTACATTTCATGTTTTTCAGATCGCAAATACGTCCCTGACATTGTCAGTGCAGATCCAAGTCAATACAGAATGTAAAAAAAAAAAAGATTTCTACATAAAAACCTTAATCAAATGAATTATGTAATTATGCTAAGTTTAGTAAAAAAAATAATGACAATATTAGTAATGACTAATTTGCTGATGTTACTGATGAGCGCATGGTGAAGAGTCAAAAGTTTGGACACTTGATTGAATGATTTCACAGGCAATATGTTCTAAAGGCGTATGATAAAATGTTTGAAATATTGTTTCCAGGACTTATTTTCAAATCAAACATTTACAATGAAAGCATTCAGGTATCAGCAAGCAACAAAGTGCTAAGCATAAGTGGAGCAGGGGGGGGGTTGGGTAGGGGGGAGAAGAAAGACGTCAAATATGCTCTCATGAACCACAAAGGCTCGAAATGTCTTCATTATTCTTAAATGTGGAAAAAGTACAAATATTTTTATGTGTGTCCAAACTTTTAACTGGCACTCTACATATTTGTGTTAAACAATTACTACAGAAAAAGTCCACTGCACTGTACTATCTGGGGTCTAGAATGAATGTTACTTCAATTACGTTATCCAATGTTATTAAATGGCGTGAAGCGTTAGATGATGTTTTCTATGTAATCCTGTGTGCGGTGTAGAGAGGGAGGGAGAGAGGAGGGACGAGAAGGTTCAGAAAGAGGCCTCTGTTTGCACGCACCAGGTGAGCACACACTGCCCTCACGAGTGTACTTTCTTGCTGGAGTGGGGCATGGGGCGACGTACAGCGTAAAGGGGGGGCGGCAGCCTGATGGAAGCGTGGGGAGGAGAAGTGAAGTGGTGAGGTGAGCTGGCATAGCAGTGGGCATGGTAGTGTGTAACACACACAAACACACTGAGACTGGGGTGGACCCACACAGGGACGAGGAGGAATATGGGGGTGGAAGCTGTTCTGAAATAAGAACTGAAGATAAAGTCACTGACAAACTAATGCTGTACACCTACCTCTATAGCTCTATCTTCCACAAAAACATACACAGAATCTAAGATTAGCGTATGCTCTACATCTGGGATTAATTACTAATACAAAATATTGATAATTTTAAATAATTTCCAGATACTGTCCACAAGGAGGCAGTCCTGAATCTGAATCACTTTGTGAACTCATCACACGTGCCTCAAATTATGTTGAGTTTTTAAGCAATCTTAGATATGATTATGTGGTTTCTGACACTCTATGACCTACTGTTACCTACAACAACACAGAACGATGCTGTATGTAACAGCAGAAGTAATGTTAAATGACTATAGAGCACTTTTATGCATGTAGCAGCTCAAACATGCTTTAAAGACCAGCAAAGTTTAACAGGGAGAAAAGTCATTAAATTGAAGTTGAGTTTAGTGATTTATATAACTGTAACTTAATACAAAACTGTTGCAGTTTCACGGTCACCATAAAAAGGAAAAAAAGACATCAAATAAGATGACACAAACAGAGGTAGAGGTTTTATTTCATTTAAATAATTAACATATAATAAATTAAAAGCTAAAAACAATACATTTGCAAATGCTTCTGAAAAGTGTGACTTGAGCCTAATAAGCCATCTAATTGAGCTCCAAAGTTTAGAAGCATAATAACAGAAACAGGCCCCTCTCGGGCCTTGCCTTGTCTTCTGTGAGTTCTAAGATCATGTTGGAACATACACAGACATTCAGTGAGGTACACAGGCGCTCAGCCATTAAGAGCTTTAAAATCTAACCTGAAACATACAGGCAACCAGTGCAGTCCTGTGAAAACAGAAGTGAGCTTTCTTTCTTGTTTTTGTTGGAATCCATCCTGCTTTTATAGAGGGTTTAGTGTTTTCTTTGGGAGTCCAGTGAAAAGAACACCACAACATCAGATCTACTTGTAACAAATGCATATAGGCTCCTTGTAAAAATATAAAAAGGATTAACACCAGCTAAAGAAAAACAGATAATGTATTGATTGTTTTTACATGGATAAAAACTATGTCTCAGAAAATAAAGATGCCAGGTTTTGCGCTTCAGATCTGGTAGTAGTATAGTAACCATCAAACTGGTATTTTTTCATCTGCACTTTTGTTCATTTTTATAGGTAACAGAATCTCATACAGTGCCAGGAACCACAAAATCAAGTCCATTTGAGATCGCTCAAAAACTAGGTGTAGTTTGAGGATGATAATCCTAATCCTGTTTTCCCTACTTGTGAGCATCATTAGCCTCAAAGATCTGCAAAACTGATGGAATGCATTTGCGGGAAGGAGAGAATTGCATCATTTATATTTACTATCGTTAACAAAAATCTGACATATGAGAACAGGTTGGGAAAAAAAAGCAGGCCCGGTTTATGAGTGTATTAAGGCAATCAGTTCAGGTGGCTGTGGGTAAAGATGCAGCGTGCAGAAGAGCAGACAGAGCAAAAGATGTTTTTAAACACACTTCACTTACCAGCTTGCCCGTACTGCTTCAATATCACTCACTAGGTTTTGGGCCAGGCATATTCCAAATATCTGCCATACAGAAAATACATTTAGATAAACTCACTTTCAAAGAAACTGATTATAAATAGCTTACTAAAAAGGAGATTTTTTTTCTAAAAAGGAGATTTAATACAAGCTTGTTTTCTCTTTAAATTAATGAACACATAAGTAAGACAGGGAATCACCTGAAGAAGTGCAATTCCGATAAAGATGCCTGCCACTACTGTGAGGTTGTCCTGTAACCACTTCTCAAACTGAGGTACGCAGCCTTTTATATGTATGTAGGTTCTTTGCTCATCACTCTGAGGGAAAAAGATAAAACAGCCATCTTAAGTCAAACTACACCACTAAGAATAAATGTTACCTTCCATGCCCTTTGCTGTACCTTTTATGGCCTGCAGGAGGCTCCTTCTGCTCACTGTATGCTCCGGATTAGGAATCTAACCTCACATCCAATTTTTGAAGCAGAATTCTTTCTTTTTATCTAAGATCTATTGGCAAACGCATGTTTCCTTTTAGGCATTTATTTTCCTGTTTGAGCCCTGATACTAAATGACACTAGACAGATTTTTTTCACAAGCATGATGTGTTGCTGCACAGCGGCACGCTATGTGCTGACTCAACTCTGGCAGTTAGAGACCGACAGCTTCTTGATACTCTTCTGAATGTGACATTTGATGGGAGTACTGAAAGAAAGAACCAACCCAGAGGTGAACTCACTGATTTAGCTCGGACATCATATCCACACTGCGTATTGATGACATCCTCCTGAAAAACAGGAAGCAGACTATAAATAAAGATTCTTCAGATGGAGAAAAGAGTGGAGGGAGGCGATGTGTTTTTGAATAGGCACTGTGGCGGCAGTCCTGGGGCATCTCTCTGGATGGGAGAGATAAGAAGCAGGAAGGAAAGACTCATTCTGCATTAAACAAATGACCTACCACCCATAAATACGTCCTTCTCCAGCAACTGTAGCTGCACACAGCATAGCCAAAAATCCCATGAATCTAATGAGAAGCTGTAACTGAGCACAGGGTCACTACATAATGTTGAGTTTCCAGTTTTCTGGTACACATAATATGAAATAAGTAATCCACCTCTACAACCAATAGAACACACTTGGATTGTTTTTAGGTTGCTGCCCTTCCTTCCCTTCAGCACCTCTTGAAATCAGTTTCAGATACGACACAGTCCTGCACTGCTCCGTTTTTGCCTGTACTGTCCCTGTTCAAGAAATATCTCTCCATATGGCGCCCCAGCCTCCTCCTTCTGACTGCTGGTGTGATTTAACCACAAGCAGGAGGAAAAAAGCCAACAGTTGAAGTGTTTAATGCCTTCAGACGATGATTTGTGAACGGATAATAACTCACAGTGTGCTGTAATCAATGCTCTTTGCCTCAGGCATACTCCTCAGAAGCCCTTGTTTACTGGGAGTAAATGCTTTTTTATTCACAGCTCCTGTTTCTCTATTATGCCTGTGAGATGGTCTTCCTGTATTTCAAAGAGTGTTTTTCACAGCACCTTTGGTTGCATCTTATTAACTCATTACAAATGGCAAAAGAAAAGAGACTGAGCATAAGTGAACCATTAACACACTAAGACTAATATCGTAGACACTGAAGTCAATATCTGCCCCTGTGCAATATGTTCTCTAAGGGAAAAGACACGTTGACTTGCTTTTTCTCTATTTGCTAACACGGACACAGAAGTGAAGAGAAAAGTTTGTCCATCTGACATCAAGTGTTCGGCACAGTAACAGTATGTGCTCTGCAATAGTAACATTTATAGCCTCCAAATTCAGAATTTTATGTCCAGTCAATACAGCCTAATACCTGTGTTCTTACTCATACTCAGATCAGTGTATCTCTCTCTTACCGCTGGATCCTTGGTGCAGCAGGAGAAGGGCACCCCACACTTCTCCCTGCTCGGGTTGCTGTCTGTACAGTTAAAGTAAATGTTGAGATTCCAGTCGTCAGCTCCAAAAGCCCCACAGCACTCCCACTGCACATAAGAGACAGACGTCTAATATATACTATATAAAACATAGAGGTCTCATCTGACGTCTATTATATACTACATACAAGAAGTATCGTTTAGCGTGAAACCTGTTTTATGATCAAACAAAATAACCCAAGAGGACCAAACTGAACATCAGAGAGTTGAAAGTCTTTGATTAATTGGTTTTTCATTCCAAATTAGAGGAACTGTCTGGTGTGCACTTCCAAATTGCTGTCAGAAAAGTCAAATCGCTTGCCATGTTCGTAGCTTATGCTAATACAAAATGCTTTATCATTTCTGTTAGGCAGGGTCACAGTTCTGCCTAGTGGGTGATAAGCTCTGCTGAACTCCGATATCTAATTAAATTTGTCCTGGGAGAGTCATCTGCCTGGAGCGGATATGGCAACCGCAGCAAGACAGAGGGCCCAAACAAAGTTGAAAAACTGCACTGCTGTGCGACTGTTCAGATATCCAAAACTCTCAAGTGTCTCTTTGCACACAGCTGATTCCGGATAATGTGGCCATTCGTCTTTTACTTTAGTTTAGCTTACCAATAGCACAAAGTGAAGACGGATTACACTAAATGATAACATTTCAACTATTCTTACACAACGGTATGAACTGATTTGGCTTAGATAATCATTAGGTACATTTCTTCTTACTTATGTTTGTTACTTTTGAACTATTTTAATGAAAACATTGCTCATTAATCTCTAGTTAGAAAATATAGTCACTGCAACAATTACCACACATAAACCACTACTGAAAGATATCACGTCTTGAAAGAAACAGCTTGTACAGTGTATGTAGGACAAGCAGGCCTCTTTCCATTTACATTTATGGCATTTAGCAGATGCTTTTATCCAAAGCTACTTCCATTCCCTAACTGCAGGGGGCAGTCTCCCTGTAGCAACTTGGGGTTAAGGGTCTTGCTCAGGAACCCACTGGTGGTGTACTGAAGGTAGGGCTCAAACCCATGACTCCTTGGTCCAGAAGCAAGTATCCTACCCACTAGCCCACCTCCACGCCATGCCCTCTAAACAAAGATGATGGTACTGTGAGGTACACGGATGTTCTTAGTAAAAACTCTGAACAGGTCTTAACAATTACATCAGGTTGCTATGGGAACCAGCATGGCCCATATATACACCACATAGTGTTAGATCTGGTGTGTGTGTGTGTGTGTGTGTGTGTGTGTGTGTGTGTGTGTGTATCTCCTGGCAGTTTAATACACTATTTGGCATGAAAACAGCTGGTTCTGTAACTTACGTATTCCTGAGTAAAGTCAATAAGATTCTGGAGGTCGATGTCATCTCTGTAGGCTCTGATGTTGTTATTGATGAAGAAGTTGAGCTGGTCCTTGATCCAGTCCTTAAAAACAAAGGCTAGAACTCCTGCTGTCAGCTCCAGGAAGAATATAATCCCCAGGAAGACGGAGAACTAGAGGAAACCAGAGGAAAGGTAAGAGCCCAGTCATAGTTCACTACCATGAGTCTGAGTAATACCAGAGAACTAAAAAAGGAAACTTTTGTTGGGATATGAGAGAAAGGCCAGGATGAAGATAAGGGAGTTCTACATTAATCTGATAGGGATGACCTTCACACACATCATACTATTGGTTAATAAGGCTATTATGGTCAGTGTAACATAAGTCAGTACTCACAAATTTGAGCAGGAAGGTGTTCTCTCTCAGCGCTCCGATACAGCCAGCGAAGCCCAGAATAAACATCACACCTCCCACCACCAGAAAGAGCCATACGGGGTCAAAGCCACCAAGATCAGTGATGGAGGAGATATTTGAGAGCACGCCCTGGCAGAGAGAGAGAGAGAGAGAGAGAGAGAGAGAGAGAGAGAGAGAGAGAGAGAGAGAGAGAGAGAGAGAGAGA
>JBBIGA010000011.1:12916625-12930874 GCA_037576975.1 Alestes dentex
AGAAAGAGAGTGAGAGAGACCATATTTTTTCCTCTACGTCATCTGGACCAAACAATAAAAATGATTTTATTTCATTTGTTTGAGACTTTTCATGAAGCCAGATAGCTAAGTTTTTAATCCTATTTGTTTTGGGTCATATCTGTGATTGTTTCGTTGTTATGACATACATGAAGCTGGATGAACGTCCTCCAAGTGAGATTTTGTGATTTTTGCTCAAGGTCGTATCATAATACATTCACTCAGCTTCTCAATTATTTACACTAAATTTAAGTATTCCTTGCAAAAGATTTATCCGCAGTTAAGCTGGATAAAACGAAAAATTCCTCCAACCACCCAAGCACACAGTGCACCACTGTCGCAGTATCATCCGTCTGTCCGCAGGAATTCCACGATAAAAGATGACAAATGCTCCCCCTGGGGGGAACATGCATTCAAAGCATTCAAGTTTAACACCGCAGAGCTGCTCCCTGATCCTGAGGGATTTAAATTTTCGACCCTGCTGTGCTGCAATTGGTGGTTGCATCTATGATGGACGTGCCACACTGGGAAAAGTGGAAAGAACTACATTGGGAGGAAAAATTTATTTATTTTTTTTAAATGACAGAACGGTTAAAAGGTGGACAGCAACTATAATTCAGTTTTTCTCTTCTTCAATTAAGTCCTCCTCCGTAAGTAGGTTTTAAATATTACATTCTAGCACTTCCACCCCTGATTAAATATTTAACGACGGGCTGAGTGAGCACATCAGGAATGCAAAGTACTGCAGATTCTGGGGAAAAAAAGAAACAGCGCAAGTGACTCCTACACTTGATAGGGAAATGAGGTAAACGGAGGTTATTCCTGAAGCCTTCAGTGGATAACACACACTTCTTGTCTTTGTAAGGCCCTCTGCCATATGACAGCAAGCCATATCTGTGGAAGAAACCTAATTAAACTAAAATAAAGCTTTTATATCATACAAACCTTCAACGCAATTGATGACATGGCACCAAGGTTCACAATAAAGAGTGAGAACCTTGTTAGAGAGAACAAGGACAGGAATTGAAGTGAACAACAATAGGGCAGCATGTTTGTTAGACACATGATACTGTACAGTAGCCCTGAGAACAATAACCCCCAGCAGCTGTGGGGCTTCCCAACAAACGGCAATGACTTGAAACAACCCTTTAATGACATTTTGTGACTTAACAGGCAAAATAGAAAGATTTCCCATGTGTTTATAAAAGTGACACATTGCTGGACTCTGCTTTATTTGCATTAGACTTGTAGCTTTATTGCCAGAATTACAGTCTTCTGCCTAGTGTGTACTGACCCAAATCTAACAGCTGTTATATCAACCTAAATTACCGACATGGAGTACTCTGTTTTACTCTAGTACTCTGACGGGCTAAGAATAAAAGATAAACAGAAAGAGAGAAACACTCAGAAAGAGAGATGGAAAGAAAGAAAGAGAGGAAAACGAAGAGTGAGAATGAAAGAGTGAAACGACAAAAAGAGATATAAAGGAAGAAAAAAGAAAGACAGAAACAAAGACGGATGTATACACATAAAGAAAACAAACAAAGAAAGAAAACAGAAACAAAGACAGAAAGAAAACCGAAAGAAAGAGAAGGAGAAACAAAGACATGTCACCCTATCATGTACTAAAGCTGCAGTGTTATGAGAGGGTCCGCAGCTCTCCTCCACAGATAAAGCGGATTACCACCGAGGTTACAGTGTGGACTGACTGTCAGGATAAACTGTTCCTCCAGAGGCTGGAGCTGCTCTTTTAAAACTGTCTATTTAGGACAAGCTGCTACTCCTCATGTGGCTCTAGGACTCACATTACCCTCTGAACAAAGGGAACATTTCAGAGAATAAAACCGAGAAAACAAAGCCCAGAGAGAGCAGGGCCTCTAAACAGAGAGCCGACGGAAGGTGTTCTTACCCAGAATATGATGTTAAATCCAAATATGAAATATTTGATGCAGCAGCTGACTTCCTGGCCCTTGTAATGCTTTCCTGACATCATTGGTGCTGGTCCTCATCCGTCTCTTGGCTCAGAGACTGAACTGGAGCAGAGACATCCACCGAGAACAGCAGCAGATTCAGAGCCGTTATCTTTTATCCCTTATCCCTTCTGGAGCCTTAAGGTTCAGATAAGACACATAACGCTGGATATCCTCGGCCCAGTCACAGCCTGGCGCCCCAAACCGTGCACAAACAGGGCATGACTTTCGTTTGGACTGCCAGTGGCTTATAACAGCAACGGATAGACCCGAATAGCAGCCTCTCCGTCGAGATTACTGTTCAACACTCAGCTGTCCTTTCTCCCTGCACTTGACATGGCTGGGTTTGATAGACGGCCCTCTCGGCCAATCAGAACTCGTGTCTCCACGAACGGAAGTCAGGTGGGCGGGAACTGTAATGTTTACACGCTTATGATGAAAATCTCGACAGAAAGTAGCAGTTTTTACTAACAAAACAAACAGTTTTTATCTGAAAACAAAGCAAATCTTTTTTAAATCTGAAATAAAGCGCACACTCACCCATACACGTACACTATAATGGCCAAAAGTATTGGGACACACCTGTTTTTCAGGGTTTGGGCCAGGCCCCTTACTTCCAGTGACGGGCAGTCTTAATGCTTCAGCATACCAAAATTTTGGACGCCATGTGCAAAGTTTGGGGACTGTACCCCAGTGCACAAAGCAAGCTCCACAAAGACATGGTCGGATGAGTTGGATGTGAAAAAACTTGACTGGCCCGCAAAGAGCCCTGACCTCAACCCTATCCAACACCTGTGGGATGAAATGGAACGGAGATTGTGAGCCAGGCCTTCTTGACCAACTTCAGTGCCTGACCTCATAAATTCTCTAAACAAATTCGTGTAAAGCCTTCAGAGAAGAGTGGAGGCTGATTTAGCTGATATATCTGCAATGGGGGACCAGCTCCAAATAAAAGTATATGTATTTGCATGCAATGTCATTAAAGTCCCTGTTGGTGTAATGGTCGAGTGCCCCAATCCTGTTGTCCACATAGTGTATTACTGAAGCATTATTAAGTATAAATTGTTTTTTTTCTCTCTCTTCATAATCTTCATAATGTTTAAAGCCCTCTCCATTAAAAGGCCAGGTCTTTCCCACAGGGGAGATGTGCCTCATCTCAACATTGCTGTCATTTACAAGGATGAGCTTTAATCATATTATTAATGCACAAGGTAAACTTGTAGATGCAGTTCTTTATTGTTTACAAGGTTATACATTCGATATAAAGAAAGCAATTATGAAAATGCAGTCAGAATGCATTTTAAATTCCCTTTAACTCTGTTTTTGCAGTCTTCTGCCTCCTTGTGGTGTATAGCATGAAAACAGGCCTCTGAGCAACTGCTATCACTTGTTTGTTAGTGTCCAATCTGTATGTTGGTGTTTCTCAATCCCAGTCATAGGAATCATGTTTGTATTTTCTCTGCTTTGTTACATTTGATAATTAATAAGAATACATTATACAGTGCATTTGATCACTAGGATTGGTATTGAGAGACACTGTGTTATCCATGACTATTATTTTGCAACTTGAGATAATGTTAAATGATGATAAAGCTGTTACACTGCTGTGGATCTCTTCACACTACTCTATGCCAACATACTCCTTTGTATTTGAGCTGGTATTGAGTAGGTATGAGTGTTATTTGGTCTTTGAAAGGCAGACACATCTCTCTGCCCTGATGTCTTTTATCTCCTGTATAACAATGTCATCTGTGGTACTTCGATACATCACTCTGAGTGGGGACAGCTCCTGTGGAATGCAGTGTGAACTGAAAAGAAGTACAAGGATACAAAGATGTAGCATAATTATCCGTCCAACTGTTTTAACTACAATGAGAAGCTAGGCGGCAAATGCTTAAAGAGAACTTTAGAGTGGCTTTACCTTTTAGGTTTATCATTTCCCATATGCCATTTGTTCAGTGTCTGTACATCCACAATGAGCTCTGATTCCCCCCTCATGCACACGCCTCTGCAAAAGAAACACACAGACCTGACCTGAAAATGGTTATCTCAAAAGCAACCTGAACCAAAAACTGACCTCTTTAATCTTGTTCTTGTCCCTGGGGCCTATTGCGCATGCTGGGAACATTATAACATGGACATTTGATTTTATTACTGATGACTTATTTATTATGACATAGTTGAAAGTCTGTAATCATTGCATTAGTAGTTGTAACATAAATAAACACTTAGATGAGACATTAACATGCAAATTGTTTCCCCCACAGAAGCTCAAGGGAGCCTCAAGTAATTTCTCGGATTGATTATTTTTAGAGCTTAAAGCTAACAAAACTACCACTTCAAGGTGTGTTAAAACTTCTAAATTAGAGTTTTAGTCATAACTAATTAGAGAATCAAAAGTGCTAAACAAATTTTCAGTTGGCCTGCCCTTTTCCAAAGCTAAGATCATTTAATGGCCTTTGGGTAAAACCATACAAAATGAGAAAATATTCAAAGTTAGATTCAACCCATTTTAACATTTTAACAGTGGGACTTTGGGTCCTCATCACTGGAGTTTTATTAGATGAGGGAAAACAGTAAAATGTGCAGAGCAGTATAACTCCAGACCATTATGATAGATTATTGAAGGGAAAAAAAAAAAAAAAGATAACTTACACTGATGAATCATACCTGCAGAAACTGATGTTAAACCTTGTTGGCTGCAGTATCCAGTGGACTAGTTCACTCTTACGAACATCAACATGGTATACATAAAGTCTGCATGCCGTGTTAGAGGATCTCCTCTGCTGCCTGGACTGTGTTTGCTGTTTCTCATGCTGAGTGCTGACCCTGCAGTGCTGCCTCTGCTTGCGCTCAGAGCCCTGCCCTGAGGCCCGCTGGGTCCCCTCATGCAGCTGCATTGGCTTGACCCTGTAGGCCACCAGCAGCGGCTGACTGAGAGAGCTGCCGTTTAAGCAGTAAAGGCTCTGTGTCAGAGCCTCATGGAGCACAAGGCTGCCACTTTCATCCCCAAACCGCAGCTGGAAGCCCAAGGCATCTGGCCAGCGGCGCTGCAGAGTCAGCGCTGCTGTCACATTGAACACATCATAGCCTGATGGGGGAAGCTGGTCCAGGGTCAACAGCTGCTCGGCGAGGGGGCCGCTAATGCTCAGGTTCCCTCCCCCGGGTGAGAGGCTGTGCACGGCCACTGTGACTGTCAGTGGGTCAGGGTGAAGGGTTTTCCTGAGTAGAACCAGCTCCACAACAGTCATAGAAGGTCTCAGGTGTGACACATTGAACCACATCCAGCCAGGTGTGCTGTATTTTGTGCCTGGATACAAAGTTTTACACAGGAGGATTGTTTTACTTTATAGAATCACAGGCTTAACACTATAAAGTATAGATAATCACAGCCATGATGTTTTCATGGTACCGTACGCCTCTAGTGTTTTATTTCATTTTTAATGGTGTTGCAAAGTAAAGAAAAAAATAAATGAATGTTGTATCAAATGGGGAGGAGCTTTCTCTTACTGACCAAGTCTTTTTCCACTTTATGATTAATTCTATAAATATTCATTAAAAATCAAGTTTGTTTTAGTTGTATAAAACCAAATTGACCTGTTCAACTTTACAAGTAAGAAGGAATGAAGATGCACTTCTTTGCTTCTTACTTCTTACTTCTTTGCTTCTTACTTTGCTCTACAGTACATAAAATCCACAGTTCCTCAGATTTTAAAAGCAATGGTCAAGTCTCAGATAAATGATTACTGTATATTATTACTGTATAATCTTCAATACTGTATGGTACAAATGTTGAAACATCTTACAATACATGTTTCTAGTTTTTGGAGGTGCACTATATAGTGTGATAAGCACTAAGAAAGATTTCCTTCTAGAGTTTCTGAATGTCAGATGACAGATCTGAGGGGTTTTCTCACCCTGGATGCTGCGGAAGCTCTGCACCAGTGTCCCGTCTGCATCACTTCTGTGCGTTGACTCCTGCGTGTCCAGTAACTGGTAAACCTGCTTCATGTACGGGTGTGGCTTAGTCTGGCGAGGCACCGACAGCTTGTTGATGTGCAGCATCTCCAAAATGGCCTTGCCGAGATCCCTGTTCTCCAGATCTTCTGCAAGATCCTCTTCTAACATTAAGGTATGAACTGTATCCAGGAGAAGAACCACACACAAACATCTTCTGAGCTCCATGTTGAAAACACTGATACGGGATAAACAGGAGATTGTTCCTTGACTGCACCTCCCAACAAGATGAGGGACCAAGTAGGGAAGGCAAACCTCACTTGCTAATTGGGGAGGGATGAGGAGGGGGGACCCCACAGCCAAAACTTGGAGAGAAAGCAATTACTGCTCACACAGAAAACCCCTGGAATGTCACAGTTCATTTGACAGGCATTGTGCCCTTGCTGTTCTTGGCAGCTGAGCAAAGAGGAGAGCTTTGTTTGGTTTGAGGGATGATTACTTTTCACTTTGTGGAATCAAGGGCTCTTTTCAACTCTTGCACTATTAATTGAAATCCTTCTTTCTTTACACTTGGTGATCCGGAGTCAGAATAGACACACAACTTTGGCTTATGAGTAGACTTCTTGTGGTAAAGTATAAGTTTTACTCTAATGGAGAGGGGTGTATTTAATTACATTTTTAATTGTTCAAAGTTTTATGTACAAAGTTACAGTAAGATTTATGGTTAAGAGTTTTTTTTTAGGACACTTGAAATCTGAAGAACATTATCTGAGGGTGTCAGCATTGATTTACCTCATTGGCATTTCTCAGTAGTTTTGATGGTTTTTTATGATGATTTCATTTTTACACTTGTTCATGCATCATTATCTGAACCTTTTATTTATTCATTTTATTTAGGCCCTTTATAGTTATGCATGAACAATGTGAAATTCTTTCTCTCTATTTAATCAGTGGGCAGCCAGTGACGCAGTGCTCGGGGGGGGAGTGTTCAAGTGTTCACAACCTGTAGTTGGGTAAAAAAAAAAATTGTAAGTGAGGTTTCATAAACTATTGTTAATGTTTAAAAGCATGATAATGTAAGTTCCTAGCAATATACAGACCCTTACTCCTGAAAAGTTGATGTAATCAGCTTGCTGATTCACTATTACAAGAAATGTAATGCGTGCAAGTTAGCTACCACACAAAGAAATTTGATAACATTATACATGTCATCATTGTCAGAACAGAACCACATCTTCATTTTCACTTTTCAGTTTTAAATATAATTTGGAAGCACCTGTTGCTCTTGGGTGAAAATTGGCAAATGAACAGACCTATAGAAATTGTCCAAAATTACATTGAATAAAATCTCATATTAACTTGTTTAAAAAGGTATGTGTGCTTTTTCCTTTTCCTGTAAAGTTAACAGTTTTGTTGAAATGTTAGCTACTGTTAACTGTTAACAAAACCTTCACTAAATTTACAGAATTTGGTCATCGTGGTTCAGGGTAGAAATAAAGAATGAGTAAAAAAAACTTTTTAAAAAAAGTTTTTTTTTTTTTGTGAAATCAAAGATGATTCTTTAAGCAATATTTCATTAAAAGGCCCTTTTAACTAGAAGGAATGACTTTTGTTTCCACTTGGCACTGGTGTGCATGGAAGATGGGAAACCTTTCTTGGTGTTGTTACAGGACTTACTGTAGGGGGAGACATAGAATAGCTGGAAAACATGAACATGAAGCTCCACATAGAACTGGACCTGAGCGTCTTAGAAAATGTTACTGGGGTGTTGCATTTGACCAGATGACTTTCTGTGTAACTCTTCAGTGAAGATGTCCTTGCTCATGCTGTGTTGCCCAGACTGTCATCAACCACTGACAATAAGTGATTTGCTTTAAATATCTTTTTCCATTGTTAAAAGGTGTTGTTACTTACACAATGCATTGCTTTCATAAAATAACAAAATTCAGCATGATCAAATACACCACTGTTCAATGCATGATTTATGGATTATTATAATAATTGCAATAAACAATTATTTTGACAACCAGTGCAGGAGACCGTTTTCAAGCAACAGACACGATGTGAGCAAAAGTATTGGGACACCTGGCCATTACACCAACAGGGACTTTAGTGACACTGCATTCAAATCCATAGACTTTAATATGGAGTTGGTCCCCCATTTACAGCTACAACAGTTTCCACTCTTCTTGGAGTTTCTGTGGGAATTTGTGCTTCATTCATTCTGTAAAGCAATTATGAGGACTGACACTGATGCTGGACGAGAAGGCCAGGCCCACAATCTCAGTTCCAGTTCATCCCAAAGGTGCTGGATAGGGTTGAGGTCAGGGCTCTGTGCGGCCAGTCAAGTTCTTCCACACAGAACTCACCCAGCCAAGTCTTTATGGGCTTTGCTTTGTGCACTGGAGAACAGTCATGCTTGAATAGAAAAGGTTCTTCCCCAAACCGTGTCCACAAAATTGGGAGCTTGACATTCTCTAAAATGTCTTGGTATGCTTGATTTTCTACACCTGGCAGTGGTTATGATTGAAACACCTGAATTCAATAATTAAGAGGTGTGTCCCAAAACTTTTGTCCATATCGTGCAAGACCCAATTTTGAATAACTTAACACATGTATATAGAATTCTGCTGATGTGTGTGTTCATGTGTACACATTTGTACAGAGTCCTTTACAGCAGTTTAAAATGTGCCAAACTGAACATTTTGTAAAAAATAAACCTAGCTGGTGCAATAAAAGTATTTTTACTCACTTCATGTACAGCTCTTCTCAGAGCTTTGCAGTGGTTCCAGCTTCTTGTTCAGCTCCACTCCTCTCTCTCCTCTGTTCTGTTTCACTCTGAGAAGAGCACGTGTCAGTTAGTGCTGTGACATGCATGATCAATGGCTCATTTATCTTCTCCCATCTAAACACGAGCCTAATGGAGGAAACCTCATCTTTTAACAGCTCTGTTGACAAGCCTCTCTTGTAAGAGGGAGGGTTTCCACCTGCTTTAAGGCAAATTCAGGAGTAATGGTAACCACTCTTAATTAAGTGAAGTAAGTGATTCTCTAAAACAGCCGATTTTCGGATGAAGCGATACAAAAGGGAAAGGATTAAACTTCAAATAAGAAAACACATTCATAGAAACAAAAGGAATAATATTTTGCAAGAACTATAACACTGAACAGGTAGTCGTCCTTTGCCTTTGGAACCAGCGTGATGCTCTCCAGATTAGCTCAATACCAGACCACTGACAAAACTTCCTTTCTGTTTGGCCTTAAAAGTTAAAAGAAGACACACTTTGTTTACAGGTTCCAAAGCCAAAGGATGGCCACCTGTTCAGTGTTGTAGTTCCTTGCAAAATATTATTCATTTTGTTTTTATGAATGCGTTTTCGTATTTGAAGTTTATTCCTTTCCCTTTTGTATCACTTCCTCTGAAAACGGCTGTTTTAGAGAATCACTTATTCCACTTAAATGAGAGTGGTTACCATTACTCCTGAAATTGCCTTAAAGCAGGTGGAAACCCTTCCTCTTATTATTCAATAGAGCTGTTAAACGAGGTGTTAAAAGATGAGGTTTCCTCCATTAGGCTCGTGTTTAGATGGGAGAAGATAAATGAGCCATTGATCATGCATGTCACAGCACTAACTGACACGTGCACTTCTCAGAGTGAAGCAGAACAGAGGAGAGAGAGGAGTGGACCCTGGATTAGCTTCCCCCATCAAGCTATGATATGTTCAATGTGACATGCGTGGCGGACGAGGCCCGTACGTCACAGCTTTTTATGTTGCAATATATAAATTTTCATACATTTAAGTGCTAAATTATTAAGAAAAATAAAATTTACTAATTTTGTAACATAAATAATAATGTAAATTCAACACAAGTTTTTGGTACTGTAGAGAGAAACACAAAGAAAGCGCATCTTGGGATGGTGAAATGCACTGTACTCAGAGGCGGGGTTTGATAGTAGCCAATCCGAGAACGCTATTTATTTCTCCTTGCTGCTGATTGGCTGCTGCCCTTTGACGCAGCTGCCATCCAGAATTTCCCCCGTGCAGCGTCTCGAGTGTTCGCGTGTTTTTTGTTTTGTTCTTAAAGCCCTGTATTTTTATTACTGTAAATTAAATGAATGCTTACTGTATTTACTCTATTATACCAAAGAAAATGAATTACATGAATTACAGTCCAGTCTATACAAGGGTACCATCAGTAAATTTACATTCTGGCACTGCAGAACAGATACGGATTTACCTTTTCATTTTCTTTCAGCGTCATGTATTAAAATGAAATTAAAGTGTTTTGAGAGCATATTTGGGGGCATATGTACCCTATAAAAATAGACATTTTAGGCATTTTTTACCACATCACAGCAATGTGCTTTTTCACTATACGCGGATGCTCTTGAGTTTAAAGAGTTGTCCAGGTGTAATTTAGTTGCTTTATATATTCTTCACTGGGATAAAAGTTGTACCTTGATCAGTGGATGTAAGCTTCATAATGGAATAGTATTGTATTGTTGGCTGGGGTTAAGTTTGGCCTGCATTCTCAGTTCTGAGTAGAACACAACAAAAAAGAATTTGAACTTACTTCAAAACAAAATTATGCAACTTAACCAAAGTATGTCTCTTGTACTTGCATTAACTGTTCATTTCATTACAAACCATTCTGCAGATGCTGTACAGAGCTGACTGTAAATGACTGAAGGAAGCAAGAAGGAGACAATGTTAACATCTCCAGTCCTTTGACCGGTGGTACACAATTCTATAGTAAACTGAGCTTACTATATACACATTTTCTCAGCATGAAACAATGCATTGGGCACATAATGGAGCTTGATTGCCATCACATCCATTTCTGGGAAATAATTATCTTATCTGCTATATTATTTGATCTGCTAGGCCAAAATACTTTTCTGGTCTTATTTTTATTTTTTAATATTTATAAGATGCTGTCTTATAGCATATTTAAAAGGTAACAAAATGAACAGGTTTTAGGAATTTTGTGTCGGGGTTGGAACACAAGGAAAAAAATGTCAAAATATTAGCTCTGCCGAGATGAAATTTTGTAGTTTGTTTCAAGGCCTTGCTACCAGCTGCTTCTCAAGCAAATGAGGTCCTTTTTTTAAAAACACAAAGTGTTATAACAAGTTTTTTTTTTTTCTTTCAAAAAGTGTGGTGTTTTACTTCGGAAGAGAACAGATTGATAGGGTTTAGTGTTTGTTGAGTTAAGTAAGTCTTTCTTATGTGCTGAGGCTTTACTTTTCACACAAGCATTTATTAATCTTTTTTATGCGCACAGCCAAGAGAAGGATTAGTTTTTTTTTATCACAGTGTTCACAACAGAATAGTCATGGAAACCTACCTGGCAACAGACCACGTGAGGGATGGCATGAGACATTTTCACTTAAAATAATGTCGTCCTGCAACCTTTGACTTCTCTTTCATTCCAGGTTTATAGAGTCTGATCATTCCTCACAGTCATTCATTCATTACCTTAGTATTGAGAAAAAAAAAACAGTTGTAATGCCACCACTGAGCACACATTAACCTCCTGCAGTTTGTCAGTGTGAGGAGGGTGAACCTGGATCCACTTACTTTTTAAAACACTGTCATGTGCCAACAGGCCCCGGGGAGAGAGCGCTGCAGATAATAGGCTGTATGTGCGGACTCTTTCGCTGTTGGTGGGGAAGACTGAGATGGACCTGGAGGTGCAAGGCGGAGGAGGTTCCTCTTTGCAACTAATTGCTGTTGGTTTGGAGGCAGCTGTGTTTACTGTGTTCTGCTCCAGTTTCCACTAGTTTACAAGTACTGGAGTGGCATTTTTCATATTTATTTGTGTTGTCAGTGTTGATTTATTTTACAACGAATTTGTATTTAAGTACACATAGTCCATTTTTAAGTGAGCCATACAGAAACACTCTGAGTTGGTTTCTCAGTCCTGGCTTAACCCTTAGAAAATGAGTGGCACAGATCCGTGCCAAAAATGGTGAACCGTCATCATACAGTAAAACAACTTCTTATTTGGAAGTTCCCCCAGTTTATGTTGATGCTCAAGGTGTCAGATGTCATGCTGAGCTTTGTTTGGTATTCCTATGTCATGTGGAACCAAAGTTGTTTTAATTTAAAAAACATAATAATAATAATAATAATTGCTACCTGGGGCTTTAAAGAGGGTGTCACATGCAAAAGCCCATTAAGAACAAAAATGCTAGAATTTCATTTATTTTAGGTCTTACAAACAAACAAAAAAAAACACAAGATATTTGAATCCAGGAGACAGTCTCCGCCCACAAGTGGGTGGAGAAAACCCACAGAGGGAGGGCGTCCGGAGGGCGGTTGAGCGGCGATGCACCAAGCGAAAAAGCAGCAAACGGCGCGAGTGTAGGAGAGCAAACATCGGACCATTCAGACCATTTTTATTTGTTGAATGTTTTGCTAATACGGCTTCTAAGGGTTAAACCCAGTTCTAGTCTATAAAGCGTTCTGAATGGTCTCCACCAGAAGAAAGAAGTATTCCAAAACTAGGTCTAAATTCTGTTGGTTAATATGAATGGTTATGTTTTTTGAAACATTAGTTAATGTTAGAGATTAGTAGCTTTTACCACTCCAGTTAAGGTTAGCAGGTTAGGTTTTGATTTTTCAATAATTCTGCCTTTGATTCTCTGTTATGAACCTTCTAGATTAGATTTAGCTGAGCCATTCACTGCCAGTGATTTTCAGGTCAAAGGCCGCATGGCACAGGAAACTGGTGTCAGCGATGTGACTTGGCCAAATAGCTGTGGGTTTGAACATTACTTACTTATAACCAAATTGTGTTCAGAAAGGCACTTTTTCGTTTCTGTCTATCACTGCAAGTTACCGCTCAAGTACTGATGTTAGATTCAGTAAAAAGGGCAGTTTTAAACATGAAGGTCCCAAAACTTTTTTGAACAGACGGACCCTCTTTATCTTAAAGACGGAACGGTTTTCCAGTTCTTCAATTTTCAGTCCTTTTAAGAATTATTGATAGGAACCCAAAGTAGTACTTCTATGGTGAGGAAATAGTTTCTCACCTTTATTTTTTATGAATGTAGATACAATGTACAAGTGTGGTTACTCTTACAGCTTTGAGCTCGTACATTGTATATATTTACAAAGAGTTCATCACAAATAGTGACATATACAAATAGTGACATATACATATATGTATTGTGCCGATTCCTTGTGTATACGATGAAAGGTCCTGCACTTTGTCCTCAGTCTTTAATTATCTAATGGGGCAGGCGTTGTCCCAGCATGGAGCACTAAAAGCATTCAGTATGCTCTTTGATCTTTCTTTGTGTTTTGCGCCTCTCCATTCTGTTTGCCTCTGCATTTCTTTTCTGCTCTTTATTAGAAGACACTGCGTACCTCCATGCACCCCTCCCTCCTTCTGGAGTCTCTGGAGTGGGACAACATCCCTCCCCTGAGCTCCCACTCTCTGCCTCCCTCCTTCCCTCCCTCTGTCTCTGTGGAGGGGTGTGGATTGCCATTGGCGCTGGCAGAGAGACTCTTGTCAATTAGACAGTTGCTGTGGAAAGCGGAGGAGCATTCTGAAGCAGCGGGGTGCTCTCCGACAGGAGACGAGAGTCCACGGTTGTGTTTGAGGTTTCTGCTCTGTGGATTTCAGGTAGGACCAGGTTTGTCTGTGTGTGATAATGGTATTTGCATTTGCTGGGTGATATAATGTATTTAATGGATATTTTGAGTAGGCACAGAAAATGAACCCACTAACTCTTGTCAAGCAAATGTTTAGTCAAATAATATACTAGATGAGATGTAAAAATTTTGATGCATTTACAGTATTGAAATCTCTGGTGAAAAAAAAGACAAGATAATCCTTTATTAGTCCTACAAGTGGGGAATTTGGATTGCTATGGCAGAAAGTGGACAGTACAAAGTTAAGAGCAGCAAAAGCAATAGAATAAAAGCTATGAAACATAATATTCTTAGTGTATTGTAGGACTGTTTTAGTACAAAGCACAAAGGAATATTGCACAGTGTTCTGTTGACATGCATACACTACATGCATCTCTACTTATATGCCGTATGTTAAGGAGGGCAGTCACTTATGTTCTACTCACTATGAAGTAAATATACCGGTTGTTTAAGTGTTTCTTGGACAAGGACTAGTTTCAGGCTACCATTTATTTTAATAGAGAGTATCCAGATTGATGTGTAGTCCAGTGCTAGGCTTAAACCTTGTCCAGAAACCTGACTCTTAGGGTCGGTTTCCCAGACAGGGATTAAGCCTAGTCCTGGATTATGTAGTGCTGTGAATAGAGATTTTCCATTGAAAA
>JBBIGA010000011.1:12930974-12948754 GCA_037576975.1 Alestes dentex
GCCTAGTCCTGGATTATGTAGTGCTGTGAATAGAGATTTTCCATTGAAAAGGAAAGGGTAGTCCAAGACTAAGCTAAATCCCTGTCTGGGAAACCGACCCTTAATGTTTAACTAGGATAGCTCAGCCATCATGAAGTGATTTCAGACTTGATTGACTTCGATAGGGCCATGGTTCAGCAAAAGAGTTTTGTTTTTTTTCCGGTTTGAAGTCAACTGTAAACCACTGGGCTCTGGGTCATATATTGTGCTTTGAGAATAAGACAAGTGCACAACCTCCACTTAGATTTCTAGCCCTGGATTCATCTTTACCCTGTCTGACAAATACACTTCCCTCCTTGCCTGGGAGTCGTCAACACTTCTGCACACTGGAGAAGGCCATCCTGGTATGCTGCCAAATAGAGGCCAAGGCTGTTTAGAAAGACGAGAGGGAGCTTTTGCCTGCCCCTCGCCCCCCTTGCGCTTTACTCATCTTTGCTTTGGAAACAGTTGGCTGCCTGGGACCCTGTCATTAGCGAGATGAGAAGCAGGGCTGTGCGCTGTGAAGAAAAGGCAGCCGGTTCTGCAGGCTCCAGCCGTGTTGTCTCACTCCCTCCCAGCTGTGGAGAGTGCCCGCTTGTCAAGAAAGGAACGCCACATTCTTTCCTTGTGACCCAAAATTGTATCGTTTTGAAGGTGTACTTGCTGTAGAGGCACAGTGGCAATTATTCTCCAGTGATTTGCTCTTTCACACTATAGGAAGGTTTGTAGGAGATGGAGATCTCTTGAAAGTGTACTTTTCATCATTCTTGAGTGTTGCTGGTCAAGCACAACAAATTTGTTGGAGCAATTAAGTAAAATATAAATCTTTAATTAACCCTGTTTAACACGTACGCCACAGAAGCGCATCACACAGTAAATTGTTGTCATACAGCAAAATAGCTCCTTATATGGAAGTTCCCCCAGTCTGCGTTGATGCTCGAGGTGTCAGACGTCTTGCCGAGCATTGTTTGGTGTTTCTTTGTCGCGCAGAATTAATTAATTAATTAAAATTTTGTAATTTAAAAAAACTAGCAATAAAACCACTATTGGGTTTTTAAAAGTGGGGACACATGCAAAAGCCCACAAAGAACAAAAATGTCCACATTTCTTAGGCCATAGAAAGAAATTAGATGTGAAGAACCTTTCCAAAGTTTAAAGAGCTTGTTTTATACCACTTTACTTCTTAGAACATTACATCCAAGAACGATTTAGGAAATAATATTTCAAAAGCGTGAGGAAGATTTTGACCAGGCATGGTTTTAATCATTATGTTTTGCACATTATGTCATTGTTTTGTTTTTCCATTTTATTTATTATCCCCCTCCCCACATCTTGATGGCTCGGAAGCTCGGCCCCCACATGCTCAAGCGGAATCCAAGTCTGAGATGTGACAGTTCAGAGAAAGTGCAGTGGGGTGCGGGCCACCCACCCACACTGCCTTCGGCTTTCCTTCGGCGGAACCTCTCAGTCTCGGTTACTAATTTGGCCCACCATGCATGTAAAACCACATGTAGATTAGTGTATCTTGGAGCATTGACCATACTCTCAGATTCCATGTGATTTATTTGTTAAATCAGCAAACAAAACAACCTCTTTTACACAGTGTATAGAGCCACAGTGTGCTGGCTTTTGATGGTGGGGTATTCTGTCTCGTGGTTTTCTTTTGAGAAGAATGTGTACTGTGCATTGTTATTATAGTGCTATTGTAAAAATGCTTAACATGCCATGAAAATGCATGGAAAAGTCTGTAATTTTGCAGTCTTCAAACAGGGTAATCAAGCTTGGTTTACATGTATTTGACTATTTATTTATTTGTACCTACTGTTCTTGTTACCCTCATTTAAAAGGTGCATAGTCATACCTGATGAACCTCCACAGTTCTACACTTCTTCTTGGGGCAGATTTAGATAATTACCATAGTTTTCTTAAGAATACTAAGTACTATAGGTCACTGTTACACAGTACTGTTGGAATATCAATTTACAGTTGTAGACAAACATATAATAGTTCAGTATATCTACATATCAGTGTCAAACTTTGTCTCACGGTTTGTAGGTACATTTCTTCATGTCTTTCGGTGCTTTCAGTTTCATTCCTTCACCTGTCAGTCTTCTATTTTTCTGTTGAGTGTGCCCTCCAGTTTTTCTCTCCGAACGTGGGTTACCTAAGCAGACCTCTTTTACTGTTGTTTGTTTATCTGAACTCACACAGAGAACTTTCAGCACCAAGTTGCTGAACTTGCTTCAGACCTTACTGCAAACACCTTAAATGAGGAGAATGGTATAATCATAGACAAGGTCTTTACGTGTTGAATCTTGCCCTTGAGAACAATGTTTGCGGTTTTGGAACTGTGAGATCATGCTGTGTGATCAAGTGGAGTGCTGGGAATGTAGTGGGAAAACACTTGAGGCATTGTGTAGTCTACTGTTTTTACTGCAGGGCTTCCGAAACAGGCCTCAAATATATAGGAGCCTATTTGTACATCATGATCTGATAATAAAGCTATTCTCAGTGCTCTATTTCCAAATATCAGCATGATTTATTACAGATTATTAGACATGAAATTGTATATCCTCATTGTCCAAAGAAAATGATTTTTACTTCCATGATGGATGAAAGGGTCAAAAGTTAACCTGAATGCAATAAATACATAAAGTACGTTTATCTTAATGTTTTGAAGAAAGGTTTTCTTTTTGGTCATATAGTTTTGTTAAGATTTTAATGATTTTTACAGCAAACCATAATGCTTACATTACATACTCTCCCACCTTCAGGCATAGCCCTGATCAAACACTTAACCGGGTAAGATTTGCGCTTTAAGATAACATGCGTTCTCTGGCTTTGATCATGTGTGTGAGGAAAAATCAAGACTCTGGAAGTGTATAGTGCTATACAGCTGTTGAATGAGTATTAAACCATTTTCACATAGTTCTTTTTCAGAGTGAAACAAGTAATTATTCAAGGAACTGGCCAGAGAGGGGCTTTCATGGACTTAGGGAGTGATGTTTACTCTAGAGGAGAGCCCCTGGATTGATCTAGGATAAGTAACATGTTGTCAGAAAGGACCATGGGGATGGGAAAAGGTCCCAGTGCTAATCTGCCCCAAGCACAGTAAGGAATTTGGCCCTTTTTTGGAGAGCAACCCATGGAGCTCCCACTTAATCCTCTTCATGTTATAGACATCCTGGGCCTGCAGTGTTGTGAAGGCTCAGCTTACATGAGTTCTCAAGAAACTGGCTTAGCATCTTATTAGGTTAGTTAAACTAACTCCACATACATGTTCTGTGGTGGGCGGAAACATTTTTTGCACACAGACCCCCTGGCCTTCCTGAATGGCAAATCAGGTTTCAGAAATAACCTTTGATTAAATAGAATGCATGTAATGCAAAGCTATACACCTGTACCTGCATAGATCATGTCACACTTTGATGGAATTCCACTCTGAGGTATCTTGTACATAATAATAGTGATGTTAGTGAAAAGTGTGGCTGAAATGAATAACTTTCAAGAACTTTAAGGAAATGTAATATTTGCTGCATCTGTAGCATAAGATCACTTCCCAAAGACGATCATTTCAAAGCAACACTCATTTAGTATCAATTAGAACGTTTGGAATCCATGAGTTTTCTTCACAGGAAAGGATTAGGAGTGTTTTTTAAAGCTGCTGGAGAGAGATATTGTGCCTCGAGGGGTAAGGCACTGTGGATAAACGTAAACTGTGGATAAACAATAAAACTTAAGAAACTTGCATAAATGTCATGGGGCAGAATGCATCCTGACCACATTTCTGACATTTTATCCCCCTTGTGTCTTGGACCAGGGTGATGAATGAGTCAAATTTGCTGGTCTCCACAAGGGAATACTGTGCTTGTTTTGGACTCGATCCATCTGGGACAGATCAGTCATTATGGTAGTTTTGTGATCCAGGAAAGCTCTGGCATTGAAGAAACACAAGTAAAAGGGAATCCCTGTTTCAAAAGACAAGAGAAACAGACAGTTACTGGAGTCATCATTGACTCAGACAGTAAGACTGGATCTTTTTGGAGTGTAGTTTAAAATCTGGGAAGCCTAAGCTCATGGGTCAGTTTTTGGGGAAAAAGTGAGATTGTTAAAGAACTGGCCTTCTAAGTTATTGTGTGGAAGGGAGGGTTGAGGTCACTGTTAGAAGGAGCACTCAGTTTTGGCCTAATGGGTTCTTTAAATGCTCTTGCAACTGAGTAAATGGTTTGATTTGTTTAAGGGCTCTTAGCTCTTGTTCTTTCTCTGTTAACTACCTCAGTGATTTACTACACAAAGAAAGCCCAAATGTGATTTTAGGACAACAAAGTAGAGACCCCACAAGTAGCAATAAGGACGAGGTTGGATGTTTTGTTAGAAGCTTTAACCTATCTGAGGCCCTATCTGAGGCCTTTATTTTTTTTCCTAATTATCCGGCCATTTACCCATAGAAACAGAAAAACCCCACTCCAAAACATTATTGTTTGAGAGAGTTCTACAAAAATGCTCTTCAGTAATGATTATTTATATGAAGTAATATTGAGGTAAACAGTTAAATCAAATGACTGAAGGTGGCTTTTAACTGCAGATGGGTACTGTAAATTTGTTACAGGGGATAGGAGACTTTTAATGTAAACCATGTGTGTGAAAGACCAGGTGTTGACATGTGCTCTCAGTGAAGAGTATGATGTAATTCTGAAAAAAATATCCAGGAAGAGAGTTAAACAGTGGTTTAGGGGTTAGGGGAATGATTCAGAACCACATCTGTTTCCCAGTTTCAGGTGTGTTTCTGTTAAAACGAAGTCCATGACCATGATATTAGGTCTCATGTGGCCCCTCACAGATGAACAGTGATTATCATTCATTCAGAATGGTGATGATTCAGAGAACCATTTACACATGATAGACCTTTTAACCTCATTCAGCAAAAAGTCATGCACATAGCAAAGCTAATGTTCATTCCTCATGCATCAGAAGAGTTGCATCACTCTAGATTTCAGCAATTAGGATTCCTGTTTTGACATCCACACCAGGGGGACCTGTTCCTGATCCACAGTTTTAACAATCATTTTCTTACTGAAATGATGCCATATAACATGATACATGCTCACTACCAACTAACTGATTATTGCTGTTTAATTGCCATAGAGGGTGCATGATGTCCATCGTTATGTAGATGTAGTATTGACAGGTTCCGATTTTTCTACTGTTAAACATGACTCTAGCACCATATTGTTTTAGCTAGTCTTAACTGACAATGTCTAAGGAGGTCTTTAATCACATTTTCCATACTGAGAAGACTTCAGGTGGTCCATCTGTTATGTTTTGTTGGGTTAGACCTCATTATAAACACATAATTGTATGAGTTTTAGGTGTGCTGTATAATACAGAGCAGAGCACATTTACTGCACTAGAAATGGTTTGGCGCTTTCCAAGAAAGTGTGCAAAGAATTTTAATTTTAATGCTTGAGTGTTGATATTTAATAAACCTTCGTATTTTTAAAAAGTATTTAAGGGGTGATTGTAAAACAAACTGATTTTATAGTGGTTGATCCAAATACTGCTAGAGAATGCAACTAGTTCAGTTGCTACAACCCAGCTACCCACTAACACTGCTTAAAAATGACATTCCTTAAAATGCATGTGACTTGTTAAAGCATAGGGTTATTTCCTTGACAAGGCTTGACAAGACAAATAAAAGAGAGAGGAGCTGCACTGGGTCTCTGAAACAGAAGTAGCACAATGGACATGCACAGGAGGGCTCATAATGAAAACTGAAAAAGTGAGAAAAAGTCCTAGACTAATTTCTAAACAGCAGAAATATGACCCACCGGTTAAGCTAAATTTGATTTACTGTACATTGTCTGGATGTTTGACTACTTTAAATCCAAATCTTAGGTTAATAGTTGTATAATAAACAGGGAAAACACGTTTTTACTACTGGATCTTTGCCTTTTAAGTGTTTTTCCAGCAAGTTTTTAGACTATCCTTACAGCCCTTCCGAGTTCCAGTCACTATGCCTGTTATTTGACAGGTGGGAGCCATTTTTCACGTCCTTAAAGCTTTGTCAATTAATGGTGGTTAAAGAAATTAACCCCATTTGGCTGTGTTTTCGTCCTCTCCCCTTAGACCTGTTAGGGCAGGGCTTGAGGATTGTTTGAGGTCAAAGGTCATTCATTCAAGTTGACATCACACTTAGGTGGGACTGGGCAGTGTTTTCTCCTTTCTCTACAAACATGTCAGGTGGACGTGTAAATGAAACATTTTTCCAAGCCAGAGGGAAATATTTGTGGTGTGTATTGTTCAGTTCCGTAAAGAATAGTCAAAGAATGGAAACAGCATTACAATGCATGGCTAGTAGACTGAGCTATCTGTGAGAACCACTGTCTTTGGTTTGGTTTGTGCTTTTTTTCTGTGTTCATTAATTTGTTCTAGAGTTAGTCAAATAACTAATTTTGCTCACTATGAATTTCAAAGGACTCCTTAAAAGGAATAACTATTTATGCCACAGTTAGTTACAACCTCGTAATGTGATTGGCTGAGAGACTGGCAGCTGACTTACATACACTATACAGACAAAAGTATTGGGGCACACCTCTTAATTCAGGGTTTGGGATAGGCCTTTTACTTCCAGTGTAGATTACTCTTAATGCTTCAGCGCACCAGGACATTTTGGACAACGCCATGCTTCCAACTTTGTGGACACAGTTTGAGGAAGAACCTTTTCTATTCCAGACTGACTGTGCCCCAGTGCACAAAGCAAGATCCATAAAGACATGGTTGGATGACTGACGCGCACAAAGTCCTGACCTCAACCCCATCCAGCACCTTTGGGATGAACTGGAACGGACATTACGAGCCAGGCTTTCTCATCCAACATCAGTGCCTGAACTCACAAATGCTCTGTAGAATGAATGGGCACAAATTCCCACAGAAACACTCCAAAATCTTGTGTAAGGCCTTTCAAGAAGAGTGGAAGCTGTTGTAGCTGCAAAGAGGTTACCAACTCCATATTAAAGTTTATGGATTTGAATGCAATGTCATTAAAGTCCCTGTTGGTGTAATGGTCAGGGGTCCCAGTATTTTTGTCCATATAGTGTAGGTGAAGAGGCAAGTCACAGCTATGAACATATATGTGTGTTATTTATGTGTTTTTCTGTCCGTTTTTTACAGATCTCATCTGATCAGGTGACAAAGTGCCTAAAATGCTTTGAGAGAAGACGCACGTAAATCATCCACTTTGAAGCAGAGAGCTTATCAGCAAGAGCCTCACACATGAGGATTATCAGAAATCTCAGTAATTTCACATCAGTACATTCTCAGGAGAGAATTCTGTCAAACTGAATGCTTAATGAGGAACTTTGATCTAACAAACTGAGGATGATTCTTCAGATAAGGACCCATATGTGCGCGTTTTGGCTTCTCCTTTTGCTGGGACTCCTGCACTGGACTTGTGGCTCCCTGGTGAAGACCAATCTTGGCCTGCGGGTGAAAAGAGGCCAGTCAGTTTTCTTGCAGGAAGGAGATTTGCAGTTCCATATACCCAGAGAGAAGGATGCCTGCAAGCTGGAGGTGGTCCTGAATGAACCTATTACACAACGTGTTGGCACGCTGTCCCCCCAGGTATCACACAGTCCTATTTTATGCTTCTATAAGACAGCATATTGATTTATTTGAGAGACTTGATCAAAGGGGTCCAATCTTATCTACAGAGGGCTGGTGTGGCTGCAGTGTTTCATTCCAACCAAGCATAAACACCCTAGAGTCTACTTTTTTAATCAGTTCTCTGTCTTCAAACAATTGATCAGATGTGCCGTTGCTTGGTTGAAATAGAAACCTACAGCTGCACCAGGGCTTTGAAGATAAGACTAGACACCTCTCACCTTGTCACTTTTGGTTTTCCTTAGGACGTTCTGAGTGACTTGTTTTTTTAAAAACATGTTATAAATGATGGATGAATAAAAAAAATGGAATAAAAAAACCCCTCAGCATAATGTGAAGGTTTTAAAATCTCAAAGTACAAGCTATATGTTCTCACGTCTCGTGAAGTCAGTACAACACCATCTAAATGTGCCTGCCATTTTTTTTTTTTAAAGAAAACCAACACCTTTTACTGCATGGCAGGTAATTAAATGAAACTTCTTCCGGTGTGCTGTAACTGAACTCATTGCATACATAAATACGCAAACCACCTGTTTTGGAGGCTGGTAATTGTGACCCTGTGTAGAAACAGCTGCACTTGAAGACTTGTAAGATTGTTTTGCAGTTCTCATAGTTCTGGCTGCCCTCTACTTTCTTTTTCAAGGTCTTTGCCGCAGTTGTGTAGTAGAACCTTTGGAATCAGATGGATCAGATGTCAGACTCCCACTGATTCAGACAGAGTTTTCATTCTGCTGATCCAGTGTTAATGATCACGTTGTGTGTCGCATGGGCTGTCTGATGGTGATAGAAACCACAGTATCAAACGACATCTCCTTCAGATTTGAGTGGATTGCCATTCAGAAGGATAACCATCTAATTAGTGCTACCTTCAGCCCTACACAGTGAACCTAAGGGGAATGAGAATGTGATGACAGAAAAATGCGGACTTGTAAAGCGATATCTCTGCACATTAGCACTAGTTTATATCAGCCTCAGTGATGTTTGGATTTTTTTCTCATTATAGCATTGCAAAGCAATTGGAATGCACAAACAAATTTGCATAATACATGTATTGCAGATGTTACTGTGAAAGGACATATTATTGCAGGCCATTATTTTGGTTTACAGGTACTTATTAAAAGTGTTTTAAAATGAACTGCTGTTTAATTGACTGTCAATCCTTTTTGCTCAATCATTTTTTTTTTTTTTTTTGTTGAATTAGCTTAATTTGCAAACAGGATGTAGAAGCCACAACATTTTTTCTTTTACCGCTATAATCGGTGTGTTTGCAATTATTTCCATGAAGTGACCACAGGAATGGAATCCACAGGCCTACATAAAAATTAACTTATGTTCTTAGCGTGTTGGAATTGTTATTGTTTGCTTGTAATTCTTCACATTTTGTCCGGGGCCTGTTTAAATAATGATGTACAGAGTTTAAAAGTGTTGTAATTGCTTCTTTATGTTTTCATCATGTGGCAAAAGCAGCTGAACATGTGGCGTACCACCACAGTCTATCACAGTACAGAAAGGACTGCCATTGTCCTTTCATGTTTCATTATTATGGGCCTCTGCAGACTTAACAGATTTCCTCTGGTGTTTTCTTTTCATTTGTTTCTCATGAAGAGAGTTTCTCATGAGTGTCCTAACTGCTGTTTCTTTTGTCAGGTTTTTGACTGCCACTATTTGGTTGATGAGGTTAAATATACTCATAATGGCTGTCCCATTTTAAAAGAAGACACAGTCAAACTTCGACTGTACAGGTACGGGTTATATTGCAGTGTTTGTTTCATTGCACTGAGATTTGTTATACACATCTGAGACAAAACAGGATAGATGTCTTCATTCTTAGCCAGTTAATTGTTATAAACTTACATGATTTTTTGCATTAAGGTTCACAGAGACAGAGACGTACAGTGAAGTGTTCTCACTCCATGTCGAGGTAATGGATCCTGATTGTAATGTTATAAAGCTGGGACCACAGACGCTGCAGGTTCCCGAATTCTATGGCCTTTCCAACGTGCTGGATGGTAATGTGGTGTCCTTCCATTATGAGCATCGATCCAACATAGAATGCACAATTAGGGTGATGACACCAGAGTCTCATTTACCTGGACATGGTCAGCTGGTGACTGGGGAAGCTGACAAGCTACAGGGACCAAGAGGAGATGAACCTGATAGCTTTGTGTCTATCCGACAACAATTAGGTATGGCACCATTCAATAATCTACTTTTCATCATATGTGTAGTGTATTAGCGGCATTGCAGTTTTATTATGAATATTTCAAAGAACCTGGTTCCAGAATGCATTGAAGGGGAATTCCACTTCCATTCCAAAAACAGCTGTAATTCAATGTAGTCATTTCATCATTCAGAGTAGTTTGATGTGAAAGGATTCATTGTAGAAAACACTTACTCAGACCTCTTTACAGTAGATGTGATGCAAACTTGGGGTTATGATGTCTGCATAACACTTATAGTCACTTTATTAACAAGCCGAAACTTCCAGCAAATCAACATCTGCCTTCTGAGTTTTATATGTGGTGCTGACGGTAAAATAGTGATAGAGGTTTTATGTACTATTCTGCGCAATGTATGTACCTCTCTGCCATGAATGGAGTAAAAAAAAAAGTCCAAAACCTTCCCAAACTATCCTAAAACAATGTCACATTTCATGTAATAACTTTTGGTGAGGTAGCATGTAGGAGCCCGGTCTCACGAGTTTTCGTGAAGCCGTCATGATATACAATCTATTCAAAAATGTGCTGCGATCACGCTTTAGGCCTTTTTTTCATGCTAGGACAACGCTTCACTACCCTATGTATTTTAATGCACACTGCGTAACATCGCCAGTATTAGCGCTAACTGGTGACTGAGGGACAGTAGGAGAGAAATAATGAGTTTCCTTAGCATTTTAGTTTGCAAAGCGGTTAAAACAGGTTGAAAGGCAGTGAGACGGGGAAAGTCCCTAACCCTAACCCTAACCTGAACCCGAACCCTAACCCTAACCCTAACCCTAACAGTCACCAGTTAGCGCTGATACTGGCGGTGTTACGCACTGCGCATTAAAACACATAGGGTAGTGAAGTGTTGTACTAGCATGAAAAGAAGGCCTAAAGCGTAATTGCAGCACGTTTTTGAATAGATTTTATGTCGTGATGGCTACAAGAAAAGCCGTGAGAGCCGGGTTGCGTATAGAGACATTAGACGCCTGGTTCCTATCACTACCACTGTGGACAGTTCTGAGTTTGTAAGTTTCTCTAAAATGGAGCATTCCACACTGAATGATAGTGTTTACATCTGGAGCATTTTCATATGAAACAAGAAAAGGGTTGAATTATGTCTAAAAGCCGTTTCCATCCGTTTTTGTTTTACAGTTAAATAAGTAATTCACCATAATCCACCATCATTAGAGAAAGAAAAAAGAATTGTGGTACTAGCGAATGATACATTTTTTATGTTAAATGGGGCTTTTATTACACTTTATGCACAATATTAAGTTAGCATTTGCTCAACAGATGTTATATGTTTTTGATATTGTTAGGAAGCAATATTGTTCTTTTATAACTTTCCATAACTTTTAGATAATAAGGCCAGAGCCAGCTGCAAGAGTGAAGCTTGCTTGAAAGGACTAAAACTGGTGAAGATCACAAAAGTGTCCTGTGAGGAATTCTTAATGCTGGGGATTCGCTATCAGCATATTTCTCCTCCTTCACCTGACATTGATTACATTGCTATCAGACTGGACCTCACAGACACCAGGAGCAGGAGCATAATTCAGGTAAATATGACATTAGCATGGCCCTGCATTCAGGCTGGAGAGTTGTTACAGTCAAATATGAAAACAATGTTCTCCTTGTTCTAGGTGTTATCTCAGAATACACATATTCAGGAGCCGATATTTAAATATGTGTGTTTTAATCCTCTGCATCCCTTTTACACCCAGTCAGAGCAAGCCTGGATTCCTGTGACGATTAAAGGGGCTGTCCCCAACCAGCCCCCCAGGCCTGCCTTCATGTCCATGTTCATCCTAGAGGTGGATCAGTTCATCCTGACTCCAATCTCCACAGCCACTCTGGATGCAGTAGATGCTGAGACCCCTAAGAACAGGCTGGTGTTCAATATAACCAAACCACCGAGTGAGGGCTTCATCACACATTTGTCTGACCACACCAAGCCTGTCTCATCCTTCACCTGGACGGACCTCAATGACATGCACATCTGCTTCCAGCCCCCCAATTCCAGCCACACTCAACGCAGGAACTACGAGGTACCAAATATCCACTGAATCACTTCCTTAAGTATGGAGGCACTTCAGCAGGCATTCGCTGGTCTCCAGATCAAACTGATAAGTATTGCCATAGTTAGAAAATCATGGGTACCTGGCTGCCCGCTGCTTCACTTGGTAAATGGGTTAAACGCAGAGGAAGAATTTTGTGCTGTTCAAACTGTGCACTGTGGTGTGGTCACGTAGTACAGAATGGTCACTTTCACTTTAGTTCTAAATGTATAACATTGAACATCAAAATGTTCTAAACATTTAAAAGTACTTATTAGAGGAGTGCACTTCTGGCAGATTTAGGTATCATGCTGTTTGCAGTATCGTGGGGACAGCCTTCTAAGCCCAAGTTACGCTAATACAAGCTGTCGTATAAGTAATTATAGTGAATCTCGAAGCAATAATTTGCACTAAAGATATTAAACGGCCATTTCATATTTCAAATAAAATAGATGTACTATGCAAGAATGCTGTATGTACGAGACATAATTAGTCATTTGTGGAAAGCTTATTTTTCTATACTACTGGGATCTCTCAATAAGTCAACAAAGGGGGTCAATAAAAAAAGCATTGCTAAATGCTGATATTTGCACTGTAAACTGTCATCCACGCATGGAAACTGAAATGAGCATATGCTGGTGATTCTTCTAAGCTGATCCAATATGCATCCTCCTACTCTTATTTTTTTTAGAGTAAAGTAAAAAAGTAAACACAAGGCGTGCCATCCAAAACCACTTCAACTCTTGTCACATATTTCTTACAGTCTCCATAATTGTGAGCAGGAACCTCTGGAGTAATTGAAGGCAGCTCTATACACTGATCAGCCATACCATTAACACATTAAAACTAGCTAATATTGTGTACTGTATATGTGCCCCTCAAGACCTCTGAGGGTGTGCTGTGATATCTGGCACCAAGACGTTAACAGACTTCATAGATGAGGCTAGTTCCCACTAATGCTTGATTGGATTGAAATTTGGGGAATTTGTAGGTCAAAACAACATCTAGAACTGTTTATTGGGTTCCTTCGGAGATGCTCTGACCCAGTTACCTAGCCATCACAATTTGGTCCTTGTCAAAGACAATCAGATCATTCAGAGACTTTAAGAACTGATTGTTCACATGCTGTCTTATAAATATCAGTGTTGAGATATGGAATGAGATGGAATGAGATAATCAGTGTTATTCACTTCACCTGTCAATGGTTTTATATTATTGCTGATTGGTGCATGGATCTTCTGCTTCAGCCAACAGCAGTATAGCCTCACCCATCCAAGTTAAAAGAGTGTTTCAGCCTGGAATGCTTTTTAAATGAGACACAAAGCCAATCAGAACAGAGCTTTATAGAATAGAGATTTATATCTGAAATCACAGTAACAATCTGTTCCAAGGGATAAAAAATGCTTGGAAAATTTTATTTTTTTAATGTTAAAAACACCCAAATGCCATAAATAGGAACACAGAGGATGAAATGCAAGAAAAATGTAGAATATGGGCCATTCAATGAAGTCTGTGTAGGATCATAGGCTTGTGAATGTAGTCTTTAGGCAGAAATCCAAGTCAACTTTCTCTTAAACGTTACAGATATCCTGTGGTAATTTCTTGGAATGTCCTTTTCAAATAGTGTAACTGTAATAATGTGACTGTAAATATTGGTTGAGTGTATCTGAGCCTTTAACCTGTACTCTACTAGGTGGAGTTTGAGGTCCATGATTTCTACTTTGAGAAAAGCCAGCCTGTGATGGTTCATCTGTCGATCAGGACAGCAGACACCAATGCGCCAAGAGTATCGTGGAACATGGGTATGTATTCTATCCTGGTTAGAAACGAGTTGCTGTAGCTGCAGACAGTTTCAATGTCTGTCCAGACAGTTGAACGCTGATTCTCGTTATGCCGGGACGTTTACAGGTCTCAGTCTTCTGGAAGGTCAGTCACGTCCCATCACATGGGAGCAGCTCCAGATTGTGGACAATGATGATCTAAAGGCTGTGAGAGTCATCACTGTGGATGGCTTACAGCACGGGAGACTGACTGTCAGGGGTGATTTATCTACATCAGCTAATGAAACTATTATCCCAAAATCAAAACAAAACCTTTTTTTATATTTCCCTGGTGGTTCATTTTATCTGGTTGAATTTAGGTGGGAAAGGATTCATGTTCACTGTAAGCGACATCAAGGCCGGAGTGGTGCGCTATCACCATGACGACAGCGATACCACCAAAGACTTTGTGATCTTTCGGATCACCGATGGCCGTCACCAGACCAGACACAAGTTCCCCATCAACATCCTGCCTAAGGATGACAGTCCACCCTTCCTCATCACCAATATGGTCCTGGAACTGTCTGAGGGGCAAACGGCTCTCCTTAGAGGGTCAATCCTGCAGGCCTCAGATATGGACTCCAGTGATGATTACATTATGTTCAACATCACCAGACATCCTCAAGCAGGGGAGATCATGAAGATGCCAGGACCAGGAATCACAGGTGAGAGGGGTTTATGGGGTTTATTTGCGATGCTTTTAACTCCCTCTTAGCCTGTCCTTTTCTTTGAACTTCATATCTGTTGTTTCATATTTTCTTTGCAGGCTACCCTGTAACACGTTTTCTCCAGAAGGATCTCTTCCATTCGATCATCTACTACAGGCATTTTGGCAATGAAGTATTTGACGACTCTTTTGAGGTGGTGTTGTCTGACTTCCATGATCCTCCCAATCTCTCAGACCCTCAGGTATAATGCAGTGATGCATTCTATATCTACAATATGTGTCAATCGGGATATTTTTGCGTAAAATCTTCTTAAGGTTTAACATTTACAGGGATCTTTCACTTGAGATTTCAGACCCTGGTCAGGATTTGTATGCATCTTTTTAACTTTTGCAGATCGTTGTGGTTCAAATTCAGTCTGTCCCAGATCAGCCACCTAAAGAGGCACCAGGAGCAACACGATACCTAATAGTCAAAGAGACAGAAGTGGTGTATCTGACCAAGCAACAGTTGCACTTTATTGACTTGGAGTCACCAGACTGTGAGCTTACCTACACTGTAACCACTCCACCTTTCTACAGCACCACCTATGGGTAGGTGGTCATATATTTTAATCTTTGGAATGGAGCATGGTATTTTCAATGTCGAGTAAAATCAAAAATGCACGGTAAATAAAGAATAAAGAGAATAAAGACACTATCGAGAAACTTCTGAAGATGTTAGTCTACAGAGGTAATGTTTTTGCACAGAAATCATGGTCACATACTTTTATTTTATAAATTTGTTCATATGCTTCTGTTTGTCAGCGGTACTGATGCAGGGAGGCTGTTCCTGGTAGACAGCATCCCAAAATTTCAAAAGGATCCCAATGCCCCAGTGCTCAGACTGTTCACACAGGTAAAATAAGTTGAACGTTGTGTTTTCTCACAGGTAGTTTGAGGTGCGTGTGAAGTCTAACACCCTGTTTTATCTACCTAGCATGCTGTCAACTACATGAAGGTGGCCTACATGCCTCCTATCCATGACATCGGGCCTTACCCCCAACACGTTCAGTTTGTCCTGTCCGTGACCAGCCAGGAAGGCCGCACCACCGCTGGAATCTGTTTCAACATCACCCTGCTTCCGGTAGACAATCAGAGACCAGAGGTAACCCATAATCATCTCTTCATTATGAAGTGAATGTTACAGTGCCTTGGTGATGATGGTATTTTGACCCTTGGGTAATTGCATTTAATGTTTAAATGCCAAGTTGGTTAATCAAATACATGTTTGTAGGTGTGATCTATAATGAACTACTGACATTGTATTTGTTACACAGTCATAAAATATGTACCTTAAATGATCATAACCTAAAAAATTGATTAACTCAAAAGAAGAAAAAAAAAACTGATGTTGCCATTAAAGTCTTGAGCTATTAGCAGTGTAGTCTAGTTTACCTTGTCTTAATTATTCCAGGTATTGTGGCATAATGCAAATACAACATGCAAATAAATGTGTAATTTAATGCAATCCCACTATTTTTGTCCGTATAATGTGTATATGTATATATATTTTAAGTATGTAAAATGTATCACAAAATGACTATATAAATAAACAAATGGTCATAGTAATGCTGTTGGCTCTCAGGTACATGTGAACCAGCTGACGGTGGATGAGGGGGGAGAGTGCTGGATAAGTGTGGACCACTTGCGCCTGATTGATGTGGACTCTCTGGAGGATTCTCTGCGTGTGGAGTTGAAGAGAAGACCTCAGCATGGAGATGTGTATCTGGATGGAGCTCCCTTGAGTCAGGGCCAGACCTTCACTGTTAGGGACCTGAAAAACCTAAAAGTTAGGTCAGATATGGCCACGTTTCATTTTCATTGTTTAAGTAACACTGTTTTAATTTACTATGCGCTATCTCCGTGAATTTTCCCTCCTTTGCGCAGACATTCTACCCAGCTGGTACAAAATTCCACTAGTTTAACATTCTTCAGTATGATGACTGTTCTGCATTCACCTCCACAGATATCACCACGATAGTTCAGAGACAGAACAAGATGACATCGAATGCATAGCCACGGACGGGCTGAATTCAGTTGCTTTTGTTTTGCCGGTTAAGGTAACAGAGTTTGCAAATTTAAAAAGTTAATAAAAAAATGTAAACATCTTGATGTTGTCACACCAGATGTACTTTGGTCTGACTTCGTACATGAATCGACAGGTGACTTTAGTCAACGATGAGGTGCCGGTGCTGATGCCAGGCTTGAACCCGACAGTGGAGTGTGCAGAGGGACAGGAAGTTGTAATTACTGCAGAGTATATCTTTGCAACAGATGCTGACAGTGATGACAGTGGACTGACCTACATGATTGCCCGTCAGCCTTATTATGGTGTGGTGCTAAGGAATGGTAATATAGTAGACAGATTCATTCAGGAGGACATAAAAGCTGGAATCATCACCTACAAACACACAGGTACCAAGGCTGAATCTTTTTTCTTTGGATTACATTGAATTAAGCAGCTACATTTTGACCTTTGATCGTCTCAGTAATGAAAGCAGATCAAACCTTTTCCACCAGTAGATCTATTTGTGACTTTACCATGGATGAATTGTGGCAACATTTATATTATTTAACTGTACATTTTTCAGGACAAGAGATTGGATTGCTCCCTCGTCATGACACCATCACGTTCGTGGTCTCTGATGGTCAGACAGATCCAGTTCCTGTTTGCTGCTATGAGAGAACTCGATTTTTAAACAGACCGAAAATACGGCTAGAGGACTCCCTGCCAGTCTACGACCTCAATGTAACCGTTTACCCTGTGGACAACCAGCCACCATCCATTACTATTGGTAATCTTTCAATTCTACTGATAGAAAACCATTTTTGTTTTCAATTATTTGATTATCTATGGGAAATCTTATTTTAGATTAAATGTGATATACTTGCATACACCAATAGGTATCACTGTCACATACTGCTGTTATGATCATACTAAATTCTGTCTGCTCGGTGGTGATTTACATGAATAACATAGTAAATTTAAATACCTACTACTACAACTACAAACTAAAATATACAGCCATGAAAAAATAAGAGACCACTTTTCCCTTTTTTTGTCTGTTCATTGTTTGTACAGTTTGTGGCTGTGTGTGTGTGTGTGTGTGTGTGTGTGTGTGTGTGTGTGTGTGTGTGTGTGTGAAAAATGCACAGGTTGCTATTCTTTTCTGAACTACTGCAGTGTGTGTGTGTAAAAATAAGAAAGGCCTCCATATGTGTTGTGAGTGCAGTAGTGTGTATGGAGCAGCTTTTCTATGGTCTGTATTCCAGCAGCTTCACTCCTGATTCAGTTTCTGATGGATGAAACAGAGTCACA
>JBBIGA010000011.1:12948854-12967383 GCA_037576975.1 Alestes dentex
CACAGATAAACCAGAGTCCAACGCAAGATAACACAGATAAACCAGAGTCCAACGCAAGATAACACAGATAAACCAGAGTCCAACGCAAGATAACACAGATAAAACAGAGTCCAACGCAAGGTAACACAGATAAACCAGAGTCCAATGCAAGGTAACACAGATAAACCAGAGTCCAACACAAGGTAACACAGATAAACCAGAGTCCAATGCAAGGTAACACAGATAAACCAGAGTCCAACGCAAGGTAACACAGATAAACCAGAGTCCAACGCAAGATAACACAGATAAACCAGAGTCCAACACAAGATAACACAGATAAACCAGTGACCCGAACACATGTTTCAACAGAACACAGGACCGGGTTAAAGTCACGTGGTGCTACTAATCAGCGTTAATTTTTAACGCGTTATTTTCTCTGTGATTAACTGAAATTAACGTGCTCATTCCACATCCCCAATATATTTATATTAGGGGTGTCATGCGATTAAATAAATGAATCGAATTAATTACAAGCTCTGTAATTAGTTAATCGAAATTATCGCACACATTTGTAAATGAATTTGGGCATATGAGTGAATGAATAATCAACATTACTTTCAATGTCTCTTTTATTCAATAAGTTATGTTTTTGCACTGTTCAAGTGTGTAAATTGTTACAGCAATCAAAAATATGACCTAATATGCTGAGGAAAAAAAAAAAAATCAAAAATGCTTCAGCAAGAACAATGATGGAACTAAGTCCGTCTATTAGGTGCAGTTTAAGACAATGTACATGCACGCCCAGGTTACAGAAGCATTGTTTCACTCATATAAATCGCGGGGTGGATAAGTACGTCAACCCAAGCATACACGGCATCTCAAAATAAACTCAGCAACAGGTAGACGTGTCAGTTTGGGTCTGAGTGCCTGGTCCAGTGTGGCGGGCTGCAGGTGCTGGCATTTGCTCCTAAACGCTTTGCGCTGATGTGAAATTTTACACATGATGTACTCCGATGATACAAAAATTCCTTATTGCATGATTTGCAACGAACGATACTCCTATCAACCGTTCCATCTGTCCGTTTTTACACATACACTTTCCACTCACTGGGCCGAGCAGATCGATCTCGTCTACATTTTACAGAGCGCCTATGGCCAGAACGGGGCAGGGGCTCAAAGTCACGTGGTGCGATTAATCAGTGGTCATTTTTTTTAATGCACTGTTTCTGTAATTAATTGATCGAAATTAACGTGTTAACTCGACACCTCTAATATATATTTAGATTTATTTATATTGTCCCTCATTTAAATTTTCACACAGTGTAAAGGACTGCTGATTCTTTTAATGAAAATTCTGACAGCAATAAAATGGAGGAATAAGATATTTGGTTATCAAACAGAGACAAATTCTCCAAATGTGGCCATGGTGAATCATTAAGCGCCACTGTAGTGAAAGATGCGAGTCTGTCTCAACTTCAAGTATTTACTCTAGTAAATCCAACAGTTATACCTACACGGTAAATACTAGACATGCTGGGGCACACTGCTGTAATTCTCCAGCCTTGGCTTATATAAGAGAGCTCAGAGGGGCATTGTCTCGCTGCAGTGAGGAAATACCTCAGTGGGGTATCAGGCAGCCAGAACTCTGTGGGGGATCAGGAACCTGTCTCCTCCACACTGCTCCAAACTAAGAGGCCCTGCTCAGGCCATCCAGTTTAAACCAGCTCCTCAGACTGCTTCTGTCAGTTGAGCAACAAGGACTTTTAGTAGCAAATGTAGCGGTTCAAAAACACGAACGCATGCCAAGCACTCAGAAAAGGAGGTCAGAAGAGAATAAAAAGCAGCTTTTTTAATTGTTATTTTAATTTGTTAAGTATGACACTGCACTACAGAATATGATACTGAGCATGAGTCCATGCTTCCAAGAATGCTGATACTGGATCAGGTTATAGGTTTAAAGTAACACAGAATTACACAAACTGATAAGACCTGATCATAGTTCAATATACTCTTAGGAGGCATGACAAATATGGGCCCGGGTCAAATTTTTTGATGCAATACGTGGTGGTGCCAATGAACAAGTGCGCATTTCTCGTCCTAAGACGAGGGAACATCTAAAAGGAGGAATATTTGAACGGTAAACTGTGACAACTGATAGAGACACTAGGGGGTGCTCAGGATTTAGTCAAAGTGCTGCCCTGAATGGGTCTCCAAGTTTATGAAGCACAAATGATGTAACATCTGAAGCATAAACTTGCTACCAATATTTTGTGCAAGCTTATATCCTGTCCTGTGAAATAAATGTTTACTTATAATCTACTAAATACATTTAAATAAATTAAACACATTAATTTAAAATGTATAAGTACAAACAAAAAAGCACAGAAAGCCTGGTACCATTAAATCTGCAGCGTTCTCAGCGAGGTGTTGACTTCTGGTGTCAGTTTTCCCCTGAGATACAGACTGCAAACTCACATAACTGAAACTGCACGGCTTAGAGTTTGTGCATGTGTGTGTGTGTGTGTGTGTGTGTGTGTGTGTGTGTTAGAGATGCGATGCGTCAGCACACACAGCTTTTCCCCCTTCTTCCATTATTTTTTTTTTCCCGGAGCATTAGCAACCAAATCCCTTTGGCCAGCACGCAATTATGAGAGGATTGGACTTCAGACCCCATTTTCTTTTTTTTCCTCCTCTCTCAAGCCAGTCATGTTAAAGCTGCTAAGCTTGTGGAGAATCTCTATTTGATAGCCATGACTTAACAACATCATCAATACAAAGCAAAACAAGACAGTAGCAAGAAAGAAATTTCACTAGTATTAAGAATCAGCTTCTATGGAATTGTTCGCGTGCAAATCCTCCCGAGAGCACTACAGTCGAGCAACTCTTTCTATCAGTCAAAGAAAGTCATTGCTCTGAGGTTGTGCCCAGGCAGAACCACTTAACGCTCCCACCAAGACATTTATCAGCGTGTAGTGATCGCAGTGTTAACCTATACGGCTGGAGACTAAAGGACAATATTCATCTGATATGAAAAAAGTACGACCATTCTGCTTGGTTTTAAAAAGAAAGTCAACGTTTTTTTTTTTTCTGAGCAGTAACAATTTCTACACTCATGTAAAAATGCTCTCCACCAGTAAAGCCCGCTGTAGTCCTGCACAGACACACATGATCACTGTTACCGAGTACTGGACCCTGCACAGAATACTAAAGTTCTAATGATTTCTCAGATACAGAAGCATTAATTAAAGGCATACGTATATCATGTGCAGAGACAGGCCTGTGGCAGCGCTCCTGGCAGCGGTCCTCTGTGTGGGAGCCTAAGATAGACGAGGAGGGAGGGAAGGGCTATGTGTGGCAGCGCTGCACCATAAATCAACAGTCAGTTGATCAGGCCTGACCTGACATAGTGAGATCACTGTCAGCACAGCTGAGGGTCACACACCTGTTCTGTAGGTTTGATCAGTTATGATCAAAGTGAACCAGAGCCATGAAAAATGCTGCATACTGACGAACAGGTGTCCGGGACATATATATATATATATATATCTCAATAGAATTTCATACCCGGACACCTGTTTATCATATATATATATATCTCTATATTTTTTTTATTTATTTATTCATTCATTTATTTATTTATTTATTTTTTCAGCGGTTCAGGCCGGCTCCCATAATATTGTGTCAAAAGTTCAGCTTGAGAGTTTCACTCCGACAGCAGCAACATGCACCCACACATGTACACGCATGTAAACACAAACACAGACACACACACACAAACTATCATTCAAGATCTATTATATATATCACTTATATATTATATATTTGCCACTCGACCAAGAGGTCATGGGTGCGGATTCTACCTTCAGCACACCACCTCTGGCTTCCTGAGCAAGACCCTTAACCCCAAGTTGCTCCAGGGAGACTGCCCCCTGCAGTTAGGGAATGGAAGTCGCTTTGGATAAAGACGTCTGCTAAATGCTGTAAACGTAAATGTAAATGATTTGACCTATGTTTCAGATGCGCTCAGAATTCATAGAATTCTGTGAACACACAAGCCACAAAACTGGTAATTTTTCAAGTCATCTGCCTTTAGATATGATATTCTCTTCTGAAACATGAAGCATTTTGGATCTACTTTTCTTTCATCATTTTTTTTTTTACAGCTCCCTAGTAATTATTTGATATCTGTGAAATCATACACAAGTAACATTAGTAACCTATTAGTTTTCATTTTATACACTAGCTTGCATCAAAACTGGTTTTATATTACTGAAAACATTGGTTCCTCTAAACATCTGACTTCTGCACACACTCTGTTAAGATGCTGCCACTCCAATGTAATAGGTTTAAAAATAGAGTTGTCTAGAAGGATAAATAAAGCTATGAAGTACTACTAGAAAAATCCCTTACAACATAAATGAAGCAATAATAGAAGTGTACTGTTAGTTGTCATTAATTAATAACATTGGTGTTTCAGGAAAAAGCAAATAATAAATAAAACATCTTCCAGTATCTTTTGGTCACAAGCTTACATTGCAGGCTAGTAGTTCAAGTTATTACTGAATAAAACAGATTTTAAAACTACTGTGTGTGTATTTGTGTGTGTGTGTATGTGTGTATAAATACACACGCAAACATTTTATGGTGTCCTGAATTATTCAAAACATGCAGCACAAACATCATTCTTCAAAAGTGAAGACGACTCTCTTAAGATATATTTGGAAGGCAAATGCTAAAATGAACCATACGTCACTCTCAGATACGTCACAAGAAATTCAGTTCCAAAGGCAGTCATCACTACGAAGCTATGTCTGGCGCTGGACAAGTCTCAGCTGGATCAGCTTACTTGTCAGACATATTTATCGATGTCTAAGTATAACTATTTTCCAGTGTGCAACAGGATAGTATTTAAAATTATGCATATTAGTAACATAGCTCCCAATAAATTTTAAGACGCTCTAACGAGTGCAGTACTAATGTTCAATACTTCTAGACGTGAATGTTTTGCCCTTTATATGGTCAGGTCAAATGTCTGACCATGTCATGAAGATCTCACAAAAGAGACATATTATAGCCCAGGCAAAGAATGGTATGAAAACAATTTTTTTAAAAAGCACGCAAACCAAAGTGCTTGGGCAGTGCTATCAGTTATTAGCATTCAATGGTGTGAAAAGGTCATTTGCTACATTTTTCTTGCAATCTATCCAATATTCACTGAATGTGTGCCTTCAATTCCAATTTCCAACTTTGTTTACTGATGTCTTTCTCACTGATGTAAATACAGATGTGGATTAAATCATTATTGTTGCTGAAACATGAGCCAGTTCAGAGGTCCTTGTGACTGAACCTCCTGTCCTTCGTGCCCCAATAATGAACCTGCTTTCAAAGTCACTTCGATTTTTACCTGTTGTCATCTTGATCCAAAAATCAAGGTCCACTGGGCTTGTTCAGCTTTTTTTTTTTTTTTTTACATACCACAGAGAATGCTAAAGAATTAACTGCATCGCGCAGGACACCCGCCTAGTGGCATCTGCACTCCTTATGTTTCTCCACTCATTCTCTGTTTTGTCAGCTGTCTGTATGTTTAAATGTGTTGGTTTTCATAACATTCTAAAAACATCATATTTAAAACGAGCATTTTTTCACATTTCTTTGCTGCAAGGTAAGAACAGTTAGTCTGGTTTAGACTCTTTACACATATGTAAACAAATTCTGTTTATGAAGACTAAAGGAATGTCTCATCATGTTTCACTCTGTATAACAAAGGCTTCGTCATGTGGGAGGACAGGTCATTCAGGAGAGCATGGGCCGAGATGCGCTCAGACTTGCGAGCATGTTGATACGCGCTCTGGAAAGTTCTTGATCTCAGAAACACTCTTTGCAAAACGTCTAGTGAGATGACGCCAGACGGAACACAGGCAAAGACACGTCTCTCTGAATGCTGAGGGGAAAAAAGGCAGCAGTGTTTGGGTTTACAGCAAGACTGTCGAATGGCTATTTAACAGGCTGAACTTTCATCAGCTCTTGCTGACTTGACCTTTAGCTGCTGGGAAACAAAGTGCCGCTCTCAGCCTGGAAATGTGTGAACACAGCAGCGAGATTAAACAAATGATGCTAGCATAAACGAGACAGTTGCCATTTGAGAACAGGAGGAAAACCGCAAGACAAAGCATCTCCATTTTAAAAACACACTCAAAAAAAAAAAACAAAAAAAAAAAAAAATCAACACAGCACTTCTGGCACACACAGGGGCTACAAGCACCTGCTAGCAAAATGTCTAAGTGGGGTTTCTGAGGGGCACTTTTCTCGATTAGCTTGAACCCTAACTAGTAAAGAGCTTTCCTTGCTTTCTTTTCCCTTCTTCTCTCCTTTCTGAGGTCTTTAAAAAGGAATGTCGGTTCTAATGGTCAGCAGAAGCTAGACAGTGGTATTTGAGAGACGTCCCACACTGTAGACAGTGTGTCTGAATGGGTGCCAGATTGACACATTCGCCTGCCAATACAATCTGCAAATGGAACAGAACAAAAACAGCAGGGAACACAGGAGCTCAAAAATAACCACACACTAAACATGCCAATAGCAAAATCATCAGAGACGATACCCACACCTTTAAGATTTCAAAACCAAGTTTCTTTATTCCGGCACAAGCTGTGCTTTTGATAGTTGATTGTTCATCACACGGGCGTCATTTAGAAAAAAAAAAAAAAGGAGAGGGGAAAACAGAATGCTGAACTCTCCAAGCCTGAAAAACTACCTTAAAGCCACGGTCTCGTATTCTGCCAGCAAACACTCGCATGGGTACAGAGACCCTCAAAGGCCAGCATGAGGACAGCCCTAAACGCTGTCCTTTCCGCTTCAATTCATCAACTCAAAGCTTATATAAACCACCTTCATCAGGGGAAAAACAGACCCCCACCTCCCCTAAACTCCGCCTCCTAGCACTGACAATCAGGACAAATGCTTTGCTGCCTGACAACATTCGCCCCTTTACCTCACCAGTTCAGCTGCAGTGTGATAACATGGGGGGAAAACAGGGAGAAAACAGCGAGCATGCAGCCGTGAAAAGCTTTTTGTTTTGTTTTTTTTTTTCTTTTTAATTTGTGTGGGGGTTTAAATGCCACCCTCCTGACAACCCTGCTCTCGTCGTCTTTTTTTCTGGCTGGTTGGGCACAGCTGGGCAGCCCTAGCGAGTTCGTTCTGATTTGCTCCCGTTGAGATGAGCAACACCCTGAACTGTAATTCGGAGAGCTGGGAAATGTTTGTTTCTTTGTTTTTGTTGACATTGTTTATTTTCCATCCCGACTGGCAGTTACACCATGTCCCCATCAGATCTGCGGGGGTCGTCTGACCTCCTGAACGAGTCTGGTTGAAGAGAGAGATGTGCGAGACAGGCAGCAGACAGCTATAATGTTCCATCTGCTCACTCCCACACCATGACTCACTTCAGTGTAATCGTCTTTAGTCTCATCAACATGTAAAAATAAACACTGGGACTATTTCTGACCTTTTTTTGTTTGTTTGTTTGTTTGTTTATGGGCTTTCAGATTCAGTTTGCTGTAATGACAAACCAAAAGCAGCGCAGATGCAGCTTTTGCACTTTGTTTATACACAAAAGGTGCAGTAATACACTGAACCAGGACTGACTATAATCTGTGAAACTTTAACATTGTATAGAACATTCCACTATTTCTATTGTAGTGTTGTTTCCAGTAAAAGAAGTCCATGTTTCTTTTTTTCCCCCTCAATACGGTATTTTAAAGCTGTTCCCTGTTGTCGTATTCATGGCTTGTTTTTGTGTCTAAATAAATCAGTACACTCCAAGTATAAATGAATGTGACAGCCCTACTCAAACTTTAACGGTCATATTTGGGTGTGATGATGCTGCTGCATTTGGCTTTTCTTTTTCTTTTTCTTTTTTTTAAACTCATAAGGTGCTTACCGTAGGAAAATGAGGTCTGCGAGATGTCTGTCTTCACTTCATCGTACCTCCGTAAGTGATTCAGGTCCCTATAAATACACAATTAATTGGACTGAGTCACGAGGTACATAACAGAGCTCCCCAGGTGGCTTAGTCAGTGTGTATGCCAGAATACAGGTTTTCCCCTGACACCCACCCTTTTCAGGAGATTAAGTTAAATCCATAGACTGGCACCAACATCCTCATCCAAAAACACCGCTTCCCCATACTGGAATCTGATTCAGTCCTTTTTTCCTCCCACTGTACAAATAGTGTTTTACATAACTGAACTTAAGAACATTTAATAACAATAACAAATTACTACCCAACCGTGAACTGTTTAAGGGTAAGCTGAAGCTCTAATAGCAACGTGAAGCACAAATAACAGTTAACATTAATTTGATGGTAAATAACTGTAAACTCAACATTTTAGGACACTAACAGGTGAATTTTGTTTATTTTTCATGAGAAAAAAAAACAAATATTGAACATTTTTAACATTTATTAATCAAAACAGTACATAATCTTTTACAGGCTTTAAAAACAATCAAACAATTCAATTCTACAACAAAAATGTTTAAGTTAGACTGTCCTAATTAATTTAGCTTTAAGAGAGAAGTTTTGCTTAGACATACACAACAAACTGAAATGAGTAAAAACCCTCAGTACCCTGAATGACACTAGAAAGGTCATCTGAAGTCTTATAATATGTCCAATAGAGAAAATATCTTACAAAACTATGTATGAACTATGTAAATTACAGGTGCACAGCGCACAGGTCATGTTAAAAGCTGAAATTTGAGTTTGAATACAGGAGAGGCCACTATTTGGTTTTGCTGACAGGATCCCAGATCATAATTGGGAGTTGAATTCTGAATTAGAAGCTTTTTAATATTCATATTCACCAAAAATGTTAAAACTCCCATTTACATTTTTGGTGTGGCAAAAAATATGATTTCACCATCCTTTCACCAAGACTTTTTCACAATCCATCACAAAATATATTATTTCTGATGAATTCGAATGGAAAAAGCCAGTAGTGCCTAATTCAAAATACTAAAAGCTATCAATAACAGAGTACCCCCTTCCCCCCCCACCCCCACACACACACACTCTAATGTTAGAAAAACCATTCTCAATATCACAATATTCTCAGAAAAGCATACAGAGACAATGAGACATGCAGTGATATAATCCATCACAACAACAATAAATATTGTCATATTGCCCAGCTATTTTTAAAACACAAATTTATTGAAATGTCAAGTTGTAACAATATTAAACTAGTAGATGATTTTAACAGAAACACAATACACTTTCAATTCAAACATCTCCATTTGGCGTCTTGATAGACAAACTTCAAAGAGACTTCATATTCTTAAATCAATGCTTCATATTATCACTTCATAATCATTTTTTTTTATCTGGGTAATGCTGCCAACTACAGAAGACAATTAATTTTTCTGAGTGAGTCTGAATTTCTCAAGTTGTACTGAGTGAGTCTGAAATTTATTGCAGCAAGGAGTCTCCTCGTCACACTACTCAGCAGGACATCAGGCAAAGGCTGATGTTTCACACAAGTAACAAGTTAACCTTGGGGTCTTTAGGCTGTGCTATTTACTTGTGAGTAGAAGTACCCACCATTTCTATACAGACTAAAACATCAAATAACTTATTATACCTGCTGAAGGACTATATTGGCTTCTAACGTAGGAGGAACATTATAGGTGCAATAAAAAAGTACTGTAAACCTCAATTGTTACAAACGCAGTAAAATCTGATTGAAAAAGCCTAAACACAACCCTACCCATCACCAAACATATTAATTTGTTATTGGAGCAGGTTTGCCCAATCTCATAAAACCACTGTAACTGACTCAATTACTCACAAATAGCAGCAATTCAAGGCACCGCAAAAATTATGAATCAGAATTGATATTTGAGATTCTCAATAAACTTACACATAAATACATTTATTTGCAAGTTTACTGAATACGCAAATTACACATTTTACGTGATTCAGGTCATGTCGGACCTTTACATCAATATCCAGATTTAAAGGATCTGATTTGCTTGCAGCAGCATTTTAAATAGCCTCTGTAGTTAGGCTGATAAGAGACAGGAACCATCTGATCAGAAGATGGCAAAAGTGGCATATTCAAACAATAGTAACACTATATAATAAACAGGACGGTGAGGTATTAAAAAGCAATCTTCACAGAAACCCGCCCTTACCTGGACATGTGTACCTCAGGAATGGGTCGAAGTTCTTTGTTGCCCAAATTCTCCACCACTGGAGAGTCCAGGTTAGCTGAGCCATTGCTGAGTCTGTCACTGCTCTCGTAGCCAGACTCTGTTCGCTGGATCTTCCAGTTATCACTTCTTACAACAAGACTGTTAAGTGTACCTTTAGTCCTCTCCTTTTCACGACCATCTGAATCCAAGGAGCTCCGGCTGCCCAGTTCATGCCGTTGCTCATCCTCGTAAATGGTCATCAAACTTTTAGGTTTATTCTCTTCACGTCCAGACCAGGCTGGATCACGTTCGTGTAGCGCCCTCTCCTGCCTGGGCATATGGCGTCGCTGGCCGGGGGGTTGTCGATCATCATCACTCCTGAGGATGCTGTCTACATTCAGGGCTTCTCTCATAGGCCTCCAGTTTCGGTAGGGGCGGCTGCGCGAGGCTCCGTTGCGCCGCTCTCTTGAATCCTGGCTGCTGTCTGTATCGTAACCATTGGAGAGGTCAGCCCTTGGAGGGTGGAGTGGGACACGAGGCTGAGAGTGTGAACGAGGTGGATGGGCTGCACGGCTGTTTAAGTAAGGAGGACGTTCAGCTCGTGTTGGGCCCCGGCCCTGACTGCTGTAGAACCGTGACTCCACAGTTTTAAAACCATTCTCAGGCGGAGATAGGGAGCGCGAATAGGTCCTGTCTGAGGCTGCGTCTGGGGAGAAAAAAAAAGAAAACTGAAACATTTTACTTTTTAGTTAACTGCACAATCAATCCAGCATTTATCCATCCCTCTCCTTAAACCAGACAAACTAAATAAACAAAACTAACTGAAGAAGATGAATAAATGTGCACAATATTATTCAGCTAGCGTGTCCTTATGTTAACTTTAGGCAAAATGTGACTGGTCTTGTTATTACATAAGCTTATTTACTCGGCTTTCACAGAAATCTACAACCAATTCTCTGGTGTTTGATGCAAGATTTGGTACAGAATCAGATATGTTACATTTTTACTCCTTAATACTGTACTTTGGTATCACTTGCTTTGGTTTAGAATAAGTACACCGTGTCAGGGAAGAACTACAACACTAAGGGTCAAGCATTTCCAACCCTGACAAAGGGAAGGATGTTCTTCTAGTTTCAGTGGCCTTTGTTTGATGAAAGTGGAAGAGTGACCCGTACGGCTGAACAATGCTGATCTTGGCATTGTCCTATAGGCTGATGTAGTTCCCCTGCTGTAAGACTAATGTGTAATGCTGTGTTGTCATTCTGTGGTTGCCAGGTCCACTGACCCCTCCTGCTCTTCATGCGCAGGTCTAGTGTAGAAGATTTTGGCAAAGGGACCTGGCAAAGACCTTTATTATCTCTTCAGACAGAGCAGTAGGACAAAAGCCAGCCGATGCTGATGTTTCACCCTATTCATGACACAGATATTTATGGAGACCTTATATCAGTTCTCTCTAAGGGCATGTATGTAAAATGAGTGTTCCTCTATTTTATGTAGAGGAACCAGTGTGTAGGTGGTGCAGGCCTTCCTTTATTGTTTAAGATAGGTCACTGCAGGTGATTTCATGGATAATTATAACCTTGAACCTCATTTAAAGTAAGTATAATCAGTCTTAGTTTAAGTATAAGTGCAATTATGCTTTGTGGGCACACAAACTTCCACACACATACTTCTATTCATGGAACGGCTTGTTGAGAATTTTGCTTGCTCGAAGCAGAATATGCTAGGTCAGACAGGACTGGAAAAATCTAGCCCGATATATCGCAGAATTGCTTGTAGCCCAACATAACAAAGCAAAATATAGCAGGTCATGTGTTACCAATAGTCACATGTAGTATTATGTTAACAAAAGAATGAATGTCAAAACAATTAAGGTCTAACTAGACTTAGAATGTAAGGGACTATACCACTAAGTGACATTTCTGTTTTTGTAAATGAAATAAAAAACAAAACAAAAACAAAAAAAATACTAGTCCAATACACATCTAGTCCAATATACAAAGTTTCAGATATTGTCAGAGATGTTTACTTTCAAATGTCAACAGAACAGTTTCAAAAAATGGTTTGTATATATGTCAGTTAGTTAGTAATTAAACAATTTGGCTTATATGCAGATTTTACACGGACTGAGGGTATTAAAGCAAATGCCAGAAGTTGGTGGAAGGACAGTGCAGTGTGGCATGCTGGTGTAAATGAACACGATGAGGTGACAACTTGACACTCACACCATGTTTATAAAGCCTAGCTGCTAAATGGAGGACAAGCGAGTTTAGTGTTTGACATCAATTTCCCCCATAGACATTTGCACTAAAGCCCAACACTAAGTTTGACGCTGATGCCGATAACGGCTCTAGTGCTTTCCCAGGCAAGTAATGAGAAACACACACACACAAATTCCATACACAGACATAATCCTCCATAACACATGCAAAAAACTGTTACAGACCATTAGCAACTCAGGGCAAACGTAGTATTCACTTATATACTGTCCCATTAGGCCAGAGCAAAAAAGCACATTTATACCTTAATGCCTTAAAGCGATCACTGTGTGCAAAAGCACACGTGTGAGTGTGTGTATGTTTTATAAGCACGTTTTGACACTTTAATTTGTGCAAATGGAAAGAAACGTTGGACTTGGGCTTTGAACTCACAAAGACACTTCAGTCAGACAGAAAGTAGAGAGCATACGAGTAAATGTACGGCAGTGACAGTTATGTGATATGGTGTGTGAGCTAATATTGGCTGGGATGCTGTATCAATCATTAGATATGAAAGTACAGGGCTTTTACTGAGGGTAGGTCAGCCCTGTACTTTCATTTTGCTGACTACGTTGAAGAATGACTTTAAATCATTTTCTGCTCACTTGTAAGTGTGTGGGTCTGTGTGTGTATACAGGCTTGTGTGGGGAAAGGATTTAACACACCAGAATGAGGGCAGATGTGTGTCGATGCTCACAATAAATTACAAATGTGGATCATGTGTCAAACTTCTAATAATGTTTAACTAAAAAAGTTTCCATAATTACAGATAATGCTTTCAAGAGCATCTCAGCATAGACATGACCTTAGTGCAGGTGTACATGTAAATGGCAAATATGGAGCGGAGATCTTGCATTAATTTCATGATCCAGTAGGTTTCATAGAAAGAGGGACAAAGGACACATCAATTCCAATTCCACATCAAATACGTTTGAACAGTGAAATTGTGTGTGTTTAAAGAAAAAAAAAAAAAGACTTTATATGCACAGAAATGTGTTTTCTGTAGAAGAGGTATACCTTTTGTATACATTCATGGAATAAAAGCTGTATTTCTCAGTCTGTGTGTAATGGGTGAGGCTGGGTGTGTATGTGACGTTGGGAATGGGGACAGATTATTGGGTTGCAGTGCAGGGGATGGAGCACACATCAGAGGTAATCCATGTTTCTCTCTGACCTCAGGTTATATAAGGGCCAGGAAAGTTGCCTGTTCCCTCCAATCTAAAGCTTCTGGAGTAAAGGCCACTACTGAAGACATTAATGGTTCTTCCAAGAAAACAATATTCTTGGTTGATCTCATTAATTTATTCAAGCAATGCTAATAAAATGTTTACAGTTCAGTTACATTTATTTGCATTCTTATTCTGTTTTACCTCTGTTTCTGAGTGTTTCTTGCCTCCGATGTGATCTGTCTGAGTCTTTCTTCATAATGTTGATGTTGCGGGCTTCTCTGGCCACCTCCTTGGAGAGCTCTCGGAAGTAACCCTTTGGATCACTGCTAATTTTCACTATAAAACGAACAATAGGTTTCTGTATTAAATTAAAATCCATGACAAAAAGGACCAACAACAACTGAGTGACAGTGCAGTTTAAAAGATGAACAGAATCTATACATTGATTGTAGACCATCACATCTAACAACCCCCCTAAAAACACAAAAAAGCAAAAATTTGTACCATTCTATATCTGAATTAATTTTAAATCACAAACTGTATAACTCAGACCTGAATTTGACACATACAAGTGTCACAAAACCTGCTGATAAAATAAAATCTGTTCAAAACTTCAAAAGAAAAGTGGCATCATCAGTAAAATACTGTAAACATATCTCAATCTGGATGCAGCAGCAGCTTGTCTACATAAGTATTCATAAAATGTTAATGTATCCAATATTAAAATGTCAGCTCTGCTTTATGGCAGTCCCATAAAATCCTTGCCCAGTGCTTTCATGCCCTTAGTGTATATTTTACAGTACATTATCGTATGTCTTAAGCCGAACATCACTGGGACGGCAGAAAAAATTGCTACTGCACTCTTTAAATACACCCCGGAGGCTTCTGAGGGAGCCAGGAGAGACTTAAGTGCAATCGATGTGTGTGATGAGTGTGTGTGCATTTCCGGTTTTGCTGTGCGAGGGGGAAGGCAGTCAAGTGTTGCAGGAGAGAGTTAGACCCACTGCCTCAAACACTTCTCAATGTGAAAGCAGCACCGCAAAAGAGAGAAAGAAAATGTGTGTGTGTACTTTTTATAACGGAATAAATCAAAATAAGAAAAATTAATATTAAAAACTGGAAAACGGGCTGCAACAGCTTGTTTTGAGTAAATAATTCTTGTGACGTCATGAAATGTGGCTTCAGCGACGCAGCAGATTACTTAGTTATACCATTTTTTGGCTGCCTTTTATTCAGCAGACCCCACAGCAAATTTTACAAGAGAAAAATAAAGTATGAGTCAAAAAATAGGGCCTTAAAATACTTCCATATCTATCCCTAGTCAGAGTGAGGCATGACATATTTGATGACATCTCACAATTTGTATAATGCTTTCATAAAATTCTGCATCCGGGATTGTGCTTGTTTAAACTTTTGGAACTCCCTTTTTAAAATTGAGATGGAGCCTGCCTTTATTGGTTCTATATCATTGAGCCAGGAAAAAAAAAAAAAACACTCTTCACTGCTTGGGGACAGGAAAGATGTTTAGTTGAAAGCTTTTGCTCAAAGAAAAAGTCTAATAAAAACAGAACAGGCATTAAGTTATCAGAGGTGGTAATAAGAATGGAATGTAAAGTAATAAAGTAAGAAGCAATACTTCCTCCTGCAGGTCTCTTCATTTACCTCGTCTAAAGATTTTGGAGAAAGCATCATGAAAATAACAATGTATGTCCATTAAAAAAGCACCACTATACATTTCACAAAAGACCAGGGCTGTGAAACTTTGGCCATTTTCGAGATCTCTCCCTCTATTTGAGACAATATAATTCAACTTTTAGATCACTTAAAACAGACAGGCCCACATTTTGGAAGGATGGTGTGAAATGGAATTGGATGAATGTTTGGATGGATATGTTCTCTTTTTCTCTTTTTTCCCCCCTCCCTTTCTTTCTGTTTCTTTCTCCCCACATTAGATTCTTGTTGTGTGTGCCTATTACTATACCTGGTCCTCTCCCGCCGCTGGTCTGGTTGCTGCCACGGCTGAATGCAGACACACTCTTCGGCTTTAAAGTGCCATGACCCGACAACAGTGCGGTGAGGTTCTCTCGGGTCAACTCCAACTTCTTAGTACCCTGCTGTGGAGCGCCTGTATGAGTGTGTGTTTGTGTGTGTGTGTCTGTTTGTGTGTGTGTACGGCACAGAGACAGAAAAATAAGATAAGTAAACGAACTCATCACACGAGTAAATACAATATAATTACAGGCATCATCTAGTGACAGTCCTTGACTAAAGTTGCCATTTGGGGCATATGAGGTCAAACAAACAGCTAAACTCCCAGTGAGAGCACTAAGAACACTAGTTTGCATTACTTCCAGATGACTGAAAGCACTACTGTCAGTGCACAGTACATCAGCTTTTAGCTCTGCCTCTGGTCTAGGCCAGCTTTTTGGCATCATGTTATCCATTTCTTCAGAAAGCTTTCAAATCTTTTCACAAGAACCCTGCAAAAACCGGACATATGCATGCCGGAAGATTTATTCAAAGGTTTATTCCTGTGGAAACACTGAAGAGGTTATATATGGAACCAGATGAGAGCTATCAAAGTAGCAAATAACCAACTGCAGTGGTTCTAAAATTAGAATACTGTAGTCAATTTGTAAGATCAATATGAACATTAGCTCAGATTCACAGTATCATCACTGCCCCCTGGAACACCAAACACATGACCCCACCTCTGATTGGTTACCTACACTGGATACTACATTAGTTCATTTGTGAGTCCTTATGAACTCTGCAGCTCGTCAGACAGAGTTAAAGAGCGTGAACGTCAGCACCAAATGGTGCCTTTGAAACAGCACTAATGAAGAGCAGCTATTTCTATCCCAGACCTACAGAGTTCACACAGGGCAGAATTTGGTCAAAGGAGGTCACTGAGCTGTTGCATAGCTCAGGGTCAAGCTGGGACGTCAGAAGCTTGAAATAATAACCACCTGTCTTACTCTAGATGATTCTAAAAATCGGAGAATAATTTCCAAATAAGTGAGGGTTAAATTTTAAGCAGTTAAAGTTTGTAAGCAACTAATTTTTACAATTAAATTATAAGTGTAAATTGCATTATTTGGAGCTTTCTTGACACTTTTTTCTATTTCTACATAAATTCTGAATTTTAATCAGTAAATAGCAGTATAAATCACTGACCACACAGTGATAAAGTGCGATTACAGTTCTTTAGGATACACCCTCCCAAACCTGGTACTGGAGTACCCTACTCTCTGTAATGTGTCCCTCCCTCAAGTGTGTTAGAGCAAGGAAAACACAATGATGCACAGGGCAATAGGGTACTCCAACGCTTCTTCTCAGACTTAACCAGAATTCAATTCAACTTATCTGACCTATTTCTAACATTATATTGAATATATGCACTAATGTGACATGAAACTATAATCTATCATAACATTCAGATCTTTCAACATCCTTATGCATTACTAACAAAAGTAGGACTGTCACTATTGACTATATTAAATTAAAAAAAAAAAAATCAGTTAATCTAGCCATTACTTTGAAGATTCATCAAGTTATCCAACACAGTTTAAAACAGCAAACATTTGATTTCATGATATAATAAAATTTGACAGACATTGTGAGATTGTGGGCTTCTTCCCTTTCAGTGATGCACACAAAGGCAGCCTTAGTGTTAAAGTCCTCCAGCTTTACAATGATCTGCTGATTCATTATTTATCACTGATATCGCAAAGTAATCTCTAAACTGATTCACTGAGAAAATACATTTTAACTGAACTATTTTTTAAATCGGCAATCTCTAAACAAAATAAAGGACAAAGCATCTAATGTTACGAGTTAGTATAGTTCATAAAGTCCTAGAGATATAGAATGTGGTACTGCACCTGAGATGTCACCATTGACCTGGCTCTTATAATTGTTAGGAGCATTGTTGGTCCGAGAGGCGTCGCTGACAGACACTGCGCTGCCTTCAGGATTGGAATAAAACAACAGCAGGGGCTGGAAGTGTCCTCGGATACATTTAGTGACCACATCCTTCCACCTAGTGCCAACCTATACAAACATACAAAGGCAAGCATTTATTAACCACATTCTTCCACTAAACATTCATACAACTAAAAGAATGAGAATTAAATGCAAGAGCCATTTGATAGGTCTTAGACTATATGAATACCAGAGAAGTTAATTCTTGTATCTCCCTTTTTGGGTTGCACAATATTTTAATATATATAAACAACCAAAACTGGATGCATTCTAAGCCTGTTGAAAAGGAGTGATGCACTAGTCTCTTCTCCTTTGACAGCAATGCTTATTTTTAGAGATAAAAGCATGAATGGCTTGGGATGGTTCAGGTACAAGTGAGTTAATGACCGAATGCAAGAGCCAAAACAGGCCACTCCAGGCAAACAGATGGAACCTTGCTCGTTAATTAACACAGCAGAAGTAAAACATGTGTTTGCATGTGTGTGCCTTTATGCATGTGAACAAGAGGAAGAAAGAGAAAGACCGTGCGAAGAAAAAATTAAGAATGAGAGGAGAATGTGATCCAGGTGTACTACAAAAGCAGATCACCACAATGGATTTCCTTGATCAGTTAGAAGGTAGCTGTATGTATTTGTCAGCTGTTAAGGTATGTGGAAGTTATACCTCCATAGTGCCTGTGCATGGGTAAATATATAAATATGAAACAGACACACAGAAACATTAGGCATTAGGACTGAGTACTTATTCAATCAGAGCCTGAAAATTGTACTTCCATCACTTCAGCTTGAACAGAAAATGTGCAAGTTATTTGTAAGCAAGCACTGTTCAGCAGTGTGCAGGCGTGTGCCAGAGAGGGAGTGAGAGAGAGTCAGCGAGAGAGAGAGAGAGAGAGAGAGAGAGAGAGAGAGAGAGAGTCAACACGAGAGAGAGAGAGAGAGAGAGAGAGAG
>JBBIGA010000011.1:12983525-13006047 GCA_037576975.1 Alestes dentex
GTTAACAGTTCATGTATTTTAAACCAAAAAATAATATCTGCAAATGTCCTGCAACAAGCATAAACAGACGACTTGTCAAAGTTGGTACAATCTTCATATATTTTGCAGTACATTTTTTAAAAATTGAGAGGTTTTTAAAAGTCTTTCCATCTCAGGAAAATAATTAAGCAAGTCTAAAATACTGCACTCTATTCACGACATGACATTTTCAGAAAGAATTAAGAAAACATTAGATGGCTGAGTTTTTTTTCTAAAAAATCCATTGATCTGAGAGGGATTAACCCTCCACATACTTCAATGATGATTATGAAACCTGTGAATTACACTGGCAGCAAAGCACAATATTTGGGTGTTATGCTTCCGTGAAAATCCCTCATGTGAAACTCAGATTGGCTACAAAGACACAAAAGCAATTGTTTTCTCGCCCAAGGACTGGAACTGAACTGACAGTAGTTTTAGCAGCAGAACTAGTCACAGTAATTTTTAATCACTTAAGTCAATTTAATGTAGTTTACGAAATAACTGTCTGAGTCACTGTTTGGCTGCAGTGATCTCCATATTCTCCACGGCCATGGGGAGAACGCATCACTTAGCAAACCACGGTTGCTACAGTTAGGTGATGATTCACTAGGAGAGTGGGAAATGTAGCACAGCACCGATACAGAAAACATTCCTCGACACAAATTGACCAAAGTGTCATTTCAGCATGACACTGATTGGTCCAGTGAGGCATGAGACAGCACATAAATACATCTCAAAATGAGACGCCTACTGTCTTCAGAAGGTCTTTTGCATAGGTGGAGCTCATGTGTACATACGTGGTGAGAGCGGATAGAACAACATCTGATAAAGCCTAGTCTTAGACTGAGCAATGTAGTCAGGCTAAGATCTGTGTTGGAACACGAAAGACAGGATTAACTGATGTGTGACTTGAGATTTTGTTTCTTGATTGATATAATTTTCCAACACAGACTTCATTTATGTAAAATCATATGATTTTTTACAGCACCATAAAGTGTTTACCTTCAACCTGCAGCATTCAGACAAGGAATTGGAAATACGAGATCTTGAATAAAATAATAGATTTTTTTTTTTTTAATGTGGCAGGACTGGTTCGTTTTCAAATTTCTTTAATTCTTAAAGTACTGTGATTTTTTTGCCATATAATTTCAGATAACATACACAGTGCCATAATATCACAATTAAGTCATTTTCTTACTTTTTCCTGCCACATGCCCCCAGTGATCTATATGTTTTTCCTGATTAAGCACTGCCTCTCTTTACTTCCACCTCTGCTCCAACCAGCCAGACCAGATGAGGTCACACATTAGCCCTTGCTCTACCCAAACAAATCAGTCCACACCCTTCCTACAGAGGTCGGGCCTGCAGGTGACATCATTTCCTGCAGACTCCTCACTGAGCCTTTGATCACTACACAGAGAAATTCCACCACTCAGGGATAAACATGCTAGTTAATGCAAAAAAGGACTGTTTAATCTGAAAAAGCACTTCTTTTCTTCCTTTGAGGGATTTTTTAATTAAGTCAATTTGCTATTATGTCTAAAATGCTGACATGTCACATTGGAACAGCTGAACAAACAGTACAGTTACACAACTGGTTCCTTGAGGGCAGCATCCTGCTGCTTCCTTAACCTACACAGGAAGAAAAATCTTCTACCTGATGAGCCGCTTGCAGAATTTCCAAGTGATAAATAGCAGAATTTTATTTAGTTGTAAGTCATTTTATTTAGTTGCTTGTATAGCCAAACATCCCACGGCTCTTTCTGACCCCTCTACTAGATTATGAGCAGCATATGATATGTACTAAAATATGCCACCACACAACACATGGAAGTTACTTGCCAGTGTTAAATTAATTTTGCGCATCGCCTTGATGAATTGCCTAATTAAGGATGACACAACCACTGCTTGTGTGACACGATTCACAAATTCTAAATTATTTCACAGACACAGTTCACTTCCCTACAGCCTTAAGCTTCAAATAAAGGAAAGGTTAAAACTAAGTTCATACAATTTTCCACTAACACCAGCCGAATTCTGCTTCTTTGGTTAGTTAATGTTCTGAAATAGTAGAAGCCGATAGTCATCCAAATCTTGTTTCATAAAAACCCCCACAACTTCTCTCATATCTCTCTCACTTCTCTCTGCAATGAGGTGGTACAGGCTTCTGGATGTGGTTTAGAACACAACACAATTTACCACAAGCTATAAAAAGTAACCAAAACTTCACTGTGCTCTCATTTTAGACAGAAGGTTCTGCTTTCAAAAACCACCTCAGGAGTAGGAGTGCTGATATAGAATCAGCTTTCTGCGGCAACAACCATCATAAATATAGGGGAATCTAATCTAAGATCAGATCTTTCCAAACTGTTGTTGTCTGAAAGGTTCTGTTCATGTTCAAAGCTCACAGTCAGCCATACTGCATTCTAAACAACATTGACAGGTCTGTACCATCTTATTGAAGAGTGGGATGCAGTCTGAGCAGTCAGTCTTGAGAAATTTCAGGGGTGTAGTTTTGGAAAGACTACTGACTCCTAGTGTTTAGCAACACTAGTCTCATATCTGAACTAAAGAACTAAAGAAGCAGCACTAAAATGAAAAACTCTTAATACGTATTCATTGATTCAGCACATCCGAAGTGAATGGAAATTTGTGTACATTTGATTTTTCACAGGACTAGTCCTTTGACACTGCAACGTCTGTTGCAGTCAGATTCATTAATACCTTAGAAACACTTTTCTTACAAAACTTCACTAGAGAAATGTCTCAGTTAAGTGTGAACAGATGTCAAATTAATGGTTTACGAAGAACAGATCTCTAGTAAAGGAGGTTTAATATGTTAAAGTTACAATATCACCCAGTTGGAAAACTGAGGGGTGAGACTGAAATGCACTCTACAGCCTGTTAAAATATCTGGGTCTTAAAATGTACTTCAAATGAACTCACCCACTGTGAAAACAGCAGCTGGATATGGAACTAGTATGGACACACATTTATTACTTATCAAACTTACAAAATAAAAATTAAGGATAGCCTTCACAGAGTGTAGGTGGGCTTGACTGATATAATCAAGCAATAATGAATAACTGGATTTGGATTTGCATGCTAATAAATTATTAATGCAAGAAGACTAGGAAACAGCACTCTGTGGAAAAAGGAAAACTCATATTGAGAAAATATCCTTCTCACTCACAAATTCCAGGGGCAAAAGCGTGAAGGCACATTTAGTGCTTGTGATCGAGTGTGCTGGCTCGAAATGTGACACGCTCCGGAGACTCTGAAACAACATGAAGGAGCGGCAGAATTCCCGACGGACCAGAGCGGGACGTTTTGACTTCCAGCAACAATGCAGCGGCCGTTTCCGGTGTGGACTTCCTCTCGGCTGAGCACTGTGTTCTAGCATGCAGTCCGGACTTTGAGTACGCAACAGAACAGGTTTGCATATACACACACACACACACACACACACTCTCTTGCTTCATAACACCACGTCTACAACTGGAATGCACACACACCCCAGTTCTCAGTTTTCAGCGCACACTCAATTTCATCACTAGTACATAGGAAAACACACAACAAAACCTTGTCCTGAAGGATTTTCAAAGAATCAGGTGAAGAGGAATATCGTCTCCTAAACGTGACCCGACACTTCCTAAACGTGTCCTCGCTTCCATGTGGCCTGCCAATAAATGGCAGAGCCATAAAGCAGCCAACAACTTTTCTTTTCCTCACATTATTCACACAATAATGGGAATTGAACACTCTCTTTTATGGTTCCTTTTAAGAGAATGGAGACTAGCATCATTTATTTATTTATTTTTTCAAATGTTACACCATTTCTTAGTCATGATAACATGTACACTCCTTGGACTTTCAGGTTTTATTAAAAACTGTTCTAAACCTGATTTCTCCAATAGATTATTTTGATTACTGAGTGCAACATTATACTACAGATAAGCCATCTGTGAAAATAAAATGACACTTCAAGACAATTTCATGATACACAAAATGCATCATGAATTGGGCTGAGTATTATCATACTTTTCCAGTATCAGTGCCAAAGCCAACACCACAATTTCAATACCAGTTTTGTAACAACACTTTCCTGAATCCTGTCTTTTTAATTACAAACGGAAACTTAGTGCGGCTTAAGCTTGACATGCGTGAGGTACTGGAGCAATTAACGACCACAGAGCCTGGCAGACTAATCAAAAAGCACTGATGTTAATGACGTGTAGTTTAGATGTCAGGCCTAAAATGTAATTTAGACAGCCATGCTTATTGGCTCACTAATGCCAAGTCTGAAGACCTGAGTTATGGTATTTGGTATTAAATTATATCAAAGTTGTCAGTATTAAGTAGTAGTAAACTGAAACAAACTAAGCTGTTTAACCCTAGGCCATAAATGCAATAATGATGCCTAGCTCTGATCATGACTGTCAGCTTTTCTAAAATTTGGTCATTTGGAAGACACACACACACAAAAAAAGCAGTAGTGCCATGTACAAAAAACCCCCCAACATCCTACCCTTTTTGCTGCACAAAATTCACTTCAACAGGACTATTATGCTTGCTGGTATTTTATTTGCAATATCTACTATACACTGAGAAAAGCTGTTTGAGAAATAATGTGAGAATTTTAACACAATCATGATTGATAATGTCACATTACCCACCTCAAATGTATAACTATGTAATGTATTACGTAATGTATTTGCTCCTGATTTAAAAACAATAAGTTAACTTGACAGAAATCTATTAACAAATATGACAAGCATAATGAAGGGTGGCTAAATTTGAGATTTTACCTCTAATCTGGATTCTTACAAAGAATGTCACTTTGTTAAGATCTTTAAAAACAGGCATAATCATTTCCTCGGTGACTCACTCTCGAACAGCATGTGCTTATGTGAGTGTTACGTTACTGACAGATAAGAACCAATCCTAAAACAAAGGCTGCACCAAACATCTACATTTTGTTTTCAACAGCAGCGGCCCACAGAACTGGCACCAAAATCCACCAAAAAGGAAAAAAGCCTCTAAACTATTTCATTCATTTCCACAAGGAAACCCGCTGTCATGGTGGGAGTGTAAACAAATTCTCATATTCTCTAAGAGAGAAAACACACAGCATAGCTGCTTCTAAATCAGATGGTGGTGTTGTCACGGATATTAGCCGGTTTTTCAGCATGCCTGCACTTTTTCACCACTTCTTGAAGCTAAGCGTGATGAAGACACAGGCATGTGAGAGGGTGAAGCTGTGACGTATTAAAACAGAGCAACATCAAGGACACAGCACAGGTCCAAACAATGAAGTGATCTGAACTGATGAAACAAATACTGAGGGTTTAACAGCAGAATAAATGAAAATATTTAACCATCTCATCCCAATAAACCACTGGCAGTAAAGAATGAAATGTAGGAAAGACCCTACACACCACTACCATGTCCACGAAAAACTTTGTGCTTTTGCATCATTCTTGTCTCTTCGCACCTGAAGAGCCTGCCACATCTTAGACCTTAAAATATAAATGATCTGAGATGTGGACAGACCTTCTATAACATATTACCAGCTTTTGATCTGGAAATGCCTCAATAATAATAATGACTTAGCAACATTATCAGCTCTGAAGAGTGAGCTATCAGCCTTCCAGCTTGGGCCAAGGGTGTGAAGTGTAAACAGCTGTTCTACTGTGTTAAATGGTTATGGCATTAAATAAATAACCAGTAGTTTGAATTATAGAGCTGGTCCTTATGGGCAAGCCCTTAACTGCTAACTTATTCTGACACCAGAACTGTTTCAGAGGGGGAAGGGATATTTGACAGCACTGAGCTAAATGATTAATCAGTACTTACTGAAGATGAACAATATATTTACTGCATCCGTTTTGGTTATTTACATATTGTTTCCAGGTGCAGAAGGATTATTTGAGCAAAAACAAATGAGAACAAGACACGGGAGACAATGTAGTCTGGGGTAAAAGTTTGGAGAGAGAAAAAAGGCACCTGCACTTCGACATTCCTGGCCTTAAACATAAGCTGTTACATCCTCACCCCACGACGGAAGAGTATCGATGGGAGTTTCGCTGAATTAAAACGAAGAGTACCCAGAACACACACACACACACACACCTTACAACACACACACCGCTTACAACTATACACACGCCTTACAACAAACACACACCTTACAAACACACCTTACTACACAAACACTTTACAACAAACACACACCTTACTACACGCATAACAACCAAAGACTGCTCAACAACAAACAACAATCAGCAGCCTGATTTTGCACTCTACTTTTGTTGATGTTGTTTTGATCGCCTCGCCCTGACCGTGAACTCCACCTGACTCTGAGCTCTTTTCCAGTTGTTGGATTCGAGGTTAAACAAATGTGCACCTTTTCCTTCGTGGGTTCGAAGGAGGCCACTGTGATGTATTTTGTTAATTTTCTGTGGTAAACTAAAGCCGTTCATGACTCGCGGATACTGAAGGGTTTTCTACCTGAATCAGGTGAATTTCCAACACATGCGCACTGGAGACGACGTTAAAACGGCAAAGTTTCCTCCAAACAAATATACAGAGCCGGTTCGGGCCGCCACTCACCTCCGGAGGGTCCGGGGAGCAGAGTTCTCCGGTGAACTGACCTCTTTCTGAAGTGAAGGAACCAAAATGCTCCAGAAACAGGTCCAGAGAAAATGAGTTGTCGACCTGTCCGAGGCGGAAGAGGAGGCGAGGCTTGCTTAGAGTCCAGGCGGCGTTAATGAAAAGTGGCTAAAGAGAGAAAACGTTTCTTTTGTGGCTGAAATATCAGTTCACTTGCTTTTTTCTCTCTCGTCTACTTTTCCTTGCTTGCTCTCTCTCTTTCTCTCTCTCTCTCTCTCTCTCTCTCTCTCTCTCTCTCTCTCTCTCTGACTGCAGCACCTGAAACTCTGACTAACAGCCTTCGAAAGCTCAAGCTCCTCCTCCTCCTCCTCCTCCCGGTGTGCCCGCGCGCTGTTTTACTGCAGTCTCGCGCACAAAAACACGCACGGGGACTGTGGCGAGAACCTTCAGCAACAGGGAGGAGTCGATTCACCGAAGAGTGGCGCTCGGTTCAGAGTCAGTAGGGAAACAGTGATGTAACTCCGATTCAGTTATGGAACCGATTCTTTATTCAATTCAATGAATCAAATCTTATGATTCAACAATCAATAATCACGTTAAACTTTTATTCTCATAAATAATGAGGTAATTGAGCCCCTCCAACTGAAAACATATAAAAATTTACCACTTTTTGAGTAATTAGTGTTATAATAATAATAATAATAATAATAGTAGTAGTAGTAGTAGTAGTAGTAGTAGTAGTAGTAGTAGTAATAACAGCAATCAACAATATTAACATTAACAATAACAATATCAACAACAATAATAAAAATAATAAACAACTAAACAAACTAATAAATAACTAAATGATTATTGCCGAATGTTACTCTCATTACCTTATCATCTGCTATTTTATTGCACTTATTTTTATTGTATTAACTCTAAGCCACTTTCATAAGTAATTCTGACCTGCTGATCTGCTGGTACAGCACACTTATCTAAATCTTTACATACAACAAGGTCAGTGTTACACTAATATTCCTGTCATTGTATTGCACTATTGTTTATTGTCTAGCTCTTTATTATTATTTTTTTAATTGTCTTATTATCCTTTATTCTGTCTTGTTGCACTGAGCATGTTAATGACACAAGAATTTACCTCGGGATAAATACAGTTCTATCTTATCTTTATTATTGTTATCAGACAACTGTCTACATTACAAGGCCACCATGCTCAAGTAATCTGTGAAAACATGCAATTGCCAAAATCAGTTAATAGGAAAACACTATATGAGATATTTGACTGTAATTGAAATCTCAGATTCTGTTCACTAATGGAGGCGGGTCCCTGATACACAAGCTGCCAACAGAAGAAAACCAAAATCAGCTATAGACAGAGAGTGTAAGTGAATGTATATGTTCTTTACATGTCACAGTGTGGTGGTTTTTTATTTCAGGAAGAGATCTGTGCCAGATTATTATTATGTAAGTCTTCAGGGTGTAACATGGACCTGCTCCTGATCCACAGCACTTCAGGGTTTTTGTTCTTTAGTTCAACACACCTCTGATCGAGCTCCTCACCTGAACACGGAGCCCTTCATGGGCGGATCAGGAACACAGGATTAAGAAACACTGATGTAAGCATTTAAGAAGTTCTACATCCTGTCAGACCTGGTAAATGGTTTGGTGAGTCATTGAAAAGAACTGATTCAAAAGATTCATTCACAATGGGACATTGTTAACAGGAAATTGCCTTAAAAACTCTGCTTTCTTGCTTGACCAGATTATTATGCTTTTTTTTTATCCCACAGTGTGTGCTGCTGTGTTGTTAAAAATGATGTAAGCTGGAGGGTGATGGAGGCTGCAGCTCACTAGAATGTGATGCAAGGCCACTGTTATCCGAACACCATCTGTCTAATCCTGTTACATAAAAAGATGGAGGGGAAAAAAAAAACAATTAGTACTTCAACTCTTCATGGTCATTTTCAACGGTTAGTTTGATATGAACTGAAACCACTTTTCATTATAATTTATGAAAAATGAATCATATATCAAATAATACACTTATAAGCTCACATATTTCAAATATGCACTATACGGACAAAAGCATTGGGACGCATGACCATTACACCAACAGGGGCTTTAATGACACTGCATTCAATTACATAGACTTTAATATGGAGTTGTGCCCCCTTTGCAGCTATAACAGCTTCCACTCTTCCTGGAAGGCTTTCCACAAAATCTCTGTAGGAATTTGTGCTCATTCATTCTGTAGAGCATTTATGAGTTCAGGCACTGATGTTGGACGAGAAGTCCTGGCTCATAATCTCCATTCCAGTTCATCCAGATGGTGTTGGATGGGGTTGAGGTCGGGGCTCTGTGCGGGCCAGTCAAGTTCTTTCACACCAAACTCCTCCAGCCATGTCTTTATGGAGCTCGCTTTGTGCACTGAGACACAGTCATGCTGGAATAGAAAAGGTTCTTCCCCAAACTGGGTCTACAAAGTTGGAAGCATGGCGTTGACCAAAATGTCTTGGTCTGCTGAAGCATTAAGACTGTCCTTCATTGGATGTAAAACAGGTGTGTCTATGTGGTGTATATTGCTGGCTATGTTTTTATGCACAATGTGCTTTTCCTGATCTGGGAATGCATAATGTAATAGGTTGCACTGGCAAATCATTTGCATTCCAGACTGCCTTAAAATGCATGAAAAAATTAATGAGCTACTTTTATGGAAAAATGTGGCTCAAAATGAGTTAATCAGTCAGTCCTCTCTTGTCTCTTATCTAGGGACCTCCTTTATGATTCCACATAAATAACTCCAGTCCAGGTTCATGCTTTGTTGTGTGCAGTAATTAACTGCATAGATTTAAGTTATGCCATTTTTAGATCAAAGGTGCTAATTTTAAGTGCAATATGATACAGTATAAACAGCTATAATGAAAAATATAGTAAAGACCATTTCCAGGTTCTAGAATTCATTAAATTGCATCCATATACTGGCTGACTTGAACAAAATGCTCTCCAGAGTAATGATTTTCACACCAGGCCAAGTGTCCCCATCAGTCATTTATGTGCAGGCTTGCTGAGTCCAAGCAGTTTAATTGTAAAAAGTAATCAGACAAAGTAATCAAGTGTGTGCAGTGAGAGGCTGCAGTGTATCTGAATGGAGCAGGCCTTTCCCCAGGAAGTACTTGAGAAGTCTATTGAAGACACAATGCATTTTCCCTCTGCAGACACAGTCTCAGCGGGAAATATAATGTTTCCTCTCCTGGTATTCAGCATGTTTTGTGCATTTTGCTCATCTGGTTTGTCATTCAGATTAATTTTTATTTATTTATTTATTTATTAACCCTTATAGTCACGCGTGAACACACCACAGCACAGTGTGAACAATGTGAAATTCTTTCTCTGCATTTAACCAATTCACCAAGTGAAGCAGTGGGCTGCCGCCAACGAGGGGCGCCCGGGGAGCAGTGTGTGGGGACGGTACCTTGCTCGGGGTACCTCAGTGGTGGCACTAGCAGTTGGGAATATAAGGGAAATATATAATTGCTGGATGTCAGGATGTCATTAACTCTATTTAATGCACTATTCCAAGCCTGACCAGATATTTCCATCCCCAGTTCCCCTTCCTATGCAGTACGAATTGTATTAAGTGTTGTGGTTTTCCATAAATATTAGAAATTAAGCCTTTAGTCTTGACTGGAATCTCCAAAATGGAGTCTTTTGCAGATCTTGGTGGTAGGTTAAGGAAGTGAGGGCACAGTGTTCTAACAAAGTGGCGGACCTGAAGGTAATGAAAGATTGTTGCATGGTCTTTAAAACTGCTAAAAGTTCCTTTCATATAAAGATCACCTTCATTTTTAAGTATGTCTGCGATTACAAATTTGATTTATGATGATGTCTGCAGATGTTTGCGATCATTCGGAATTCTTTAAGTCGAGTAGATGTTCCCATTGCTGAATGGAAAAATTCGTGTCATGGTTTTGATGCAATCCTCTGGGTGAGAGGTGTGCCAGCCCTTCTACTGGTGAATTACTGGATATGCAGGTTTTACCTCTACTCTCTGTAGACTTCCTGTACGCAGGAAGTCATTGTCATATCAAAACCTCATAATAATGTTCTTTCTATTCACCATAAGTTGTTGTAACAAACAACTTATGTATTTTCTTTGGATTTTGTCCTTATAGTTGTTCCTGGTGGAGTAAAGACAAATGGGAGGATGACTAAGATAACTCAGTGCTGCCTCTTTTCTTCCTTAGAGCAACTGGTTCTGATTCAGATTCTGAACTCTGATCTGTAAGTCTGGTCTTACAGTGGGTCTCTGATCTATGGATGACATTGAATAAGTGTTCAAAAGTAAAAATATAAATTTCACCAATATTTGGTGATTTGGGGAAGCGCACAGATATAATGATTTTGAAAGAGCTTATGGAAAGGAGAGGGGTTTAGAAGAGTTTAGAACTTTTCATATAAATACCGGCACAATTTTCTGGCATTTACCCACGTTACATTAACTCTGGAACATTGTCAAGTGGTGATGGTGATGTATTTGGCTTGCATGTTTGCTGTATCCGTGGCAGCGAAGGCTTCCACTGATACTGTTAGAGCAGAGGAGCAGGCTCTGACATTTAGGATAAGATACAAATTATTTTTTCCATTGACGCATCATTGAGTAAAACTAGGAGACACTTTTTTTTGAAGCTTTCCTTTTTGGAGACAGATTGCTGTTCTGTTCTCTAATAGAATCTAAAACTTTGTTAGTATTGACTTTTCCCTGACAACTAATACCAGTATCAGTTAGAAATATGTAGGTATATGCTGGTATTTCTAGTTAATCTTGGACACATGGTTCTAAACTTGACAAGGTTTCTTCACATTTGTACATTTTATTTTCCAAAACTCAAGTCAAGTCAAGTAAGTTTATTGTCATTTCAACCTTCAACACAGTACACAGTGAAACCAAACAGCGTTCCTCTACGACGATGGCGCAACACAAGAACAAAAGTAGAAACAACACAAGACCACATGTTGGATTTTTCTGTGGAACTGCATTATTTTTATTAATGAATGAATTTCATTTTTTTTTCACTTTTTGAGGAGAGAGTACTTTAAAATTATGCTGTGCGAGGTTTTACTTTGTCCTTTTAGAATTCCATATCAATTTCCCAGAGTTTCCTTGTCAGCTAAAACGAAGTATCAGAGGGTAATTGTTAAGTCATAAGGCTGAGCTCTTTGTTCTCTAATGTCTAATCACATATAGTGTATTTGTGGTAGTTCTCAGAGGGTTAATTAATAAGGACAAATAAGAGTTGAAAAATAGAAAGCATTGTCTGATGCCAGGTGTCATAATGTTTACAGTTACGTGCTAATTTGCTGTTTGTCCCAAGATGGAAAAAGTTAGAATTACACATGACTACGCAGGTAGTCAGGCTTTGTGCTAAGTACATTTAAACTGCCTTCCAAATGATCCTATTCTTCAATGAAAAATTCCATTCATTGCCATGATGGTCTGCAAATTTTGGAGCAGAAGATTTTTTCATGATAAGAAACCTTGCAGTTACCTGCAGCAGCGCCCCTTGTGAAAATGTGAGGATAATTACTGGTTTATAAAACATAGTAATAAAGCAGGTTTAGCTGCTCGGTGGTTCATTCCACCGAAGCAACTGCATAATATATGCACCAGCTACATTAGCCTCAGGAGAACAGGTCATGCTCTACTTGCTTGTGATCGTGTAGGTTTTAATTGGTCTCCCGAGGTCACCATTTCCACCTGAGCAACAAGGAAGGCTTTTGGCTGTGGTGTTGCTTAATTTCAATCTTATTTTCCCATCCAAATCAACAACGTCTTAGCAAACTTACAGACGAGCTGTGGCTCAATACAATGTTTTAAAAAACAGTAAGGAACCTTTGATGTTAATTTCTCTATTGTTCAAATGACTGACTGCTGCTGGTAAATCATTATATGAATTAGTCACCTCATGTTTCTGAAGAAACCACGTTGAATGTGGATGAATGTGACATCAGCGTGGCCTGGGTTAAGCTTGACAAGTGAAGCGCCAAGCTTTAAAACGGCTCACCTGACTCATCTGACATATTACACCTTGCTGCTAACTTCCGCAGCAATCCGACACCTGCCTGTTGACTGTGGATGTTTTCTCTGTAGCTGAGTCCAGTTTGGGCTGCATGGCACATTGGAACCCCATCTGCAGATTTTTTTTTTTTATTCCTCTTGAGTGTCTGGCCACCTGCTGTGGCTTATCCAGCTGAAGACCTGTCTCTTTCTTGTCATTAATTCTTGAGGAAAAAGGCTGAGGGGCAGCTGGTATCCTAGTGGGTGTTTGCCCTGAGATCAGGAAGTCATGGGTTCAATTCCCAAGACCGCTAAGCACCTCTGAGGTTCTGTTGAATAAGTTATCGTCCCCAAACACTGCCCCCCCCGGCACTGTGTTCCTGGCTGCCCGCTGCTTCACTTGGTGAAGGGGTTAAAGGCAGAGGAAGAATCTCGTGCTGTTCACACTGTGTGCCGTGGTGTGTCCACGTATGGCACAATGGTCACTTTCACTAAAAGGAATACAGTAACAAGGAATTACACATTAACTACTGTTAACAAGGGAAGGACAGACAGTAAAGGTTCCTTATTCCATGACAAGTGCTGGTGGTCTGGTGGTTAGGGAGTTGCCCCTGCAATCAGAAAGTTGTGGGTTCAAATCCCAGGACTGCTATTGGCACCACTGAGGTACCCTTGAGCAAGCTATCGTTCCCCCTTGAGCAAGATATAGATTTGTTTGTGTGTGTGTGTGTGTGGACATGTCGTACCAATACAAACAGATCTCCTGGGATGGGATGGAATTACCTGGCTTATTATTTTGTTCGATTCACTTTAAGAATCCTATGTTGAGGTTGGAATGCAAGAATGAAAATGTTAAATTGTTGGCTTCTGATTAGCTGAATGGTATATTTATTCTGCTTCCGGGACCTGCAAAGAACTTGTTTAGATATCACGGTGATTTTTGAGCCAGCTTCGATTTAGCAAGCACTCTTGGATTTGGAGGTTCCAGTTCAGTCCATGTGCTCGACCACACACGCAGCCTTACTGCACCATTTTCTAAGCCAACATTAACCTGACTGTGGCAGAATAAAGTTTGGTGTAAACAAAAATTTCTCTAAAGCAGCATTACAGCAAAAAATGAACACATGCACCACTAGCATGATTTAGACTTGATAATGGCAAGCATAATCATCCACCCTACTGAGAACTCAAGTGTATTCCTCTGCATGAGCCAAATGAACTTGTGCAACAATAAACCAAATGCACAAATGATAAAAGAGGAGGCTCTTTGTGTAAAAGCACACCATCCACCCCCCACCAAAAGAATACTATCATGTTTAAGGGAGTGGGGCTTGATCTAGGAGTGATCAAAGAAATATTAAAGCTTTTTACACTTTTTTTGGTGTTAAATAATTGATTCCCAACTCAGCACGGAAGACCACAGTAGGTCCAGTACTATCAAGGTTTGCTTGTTTGTCAAACAACACCCCCCTAGGGGAAACAGGTGGTACAGAAAGGCTGAAGTGTCCATCAAAATATTTCCTTTTGTACTCTGATATGGTATGCATTAACAGTTCAAAGAGAACAGAATCCCACCCTTGATAAATATCCTCAAAAGCAGACATCCAAGAACTCTATGGTACACCAAGTTCCCATGAAGCCAATAGAAGCATTCCAAGGAATTTGTCACAGGTGCTCAGATCCAGACATTCCAACAGGAATCAAACCACTGCTAGAGATGCACTGACAATCAGTACTGAATGGTTATTTCCTGTTTTAGGATTTTCTTCAGCAAGTGCTGAGTCCCATACAGTGTGGTGGAAGTAGTCATTCCATGATGTATATGAATATTGTTTTTCTCAACATATGTGAGAGTCTAGAGAGTCTATGTAAAATGGTCTCTTAAAAGTAAAGGTTCCTAAATACATTCTGTGGACAGAAGTACCGGGGCACAGCTGTTTTTCAGCTTCCAGTGAAGGGCAATCTTAATGCTTCAGCATACCAAGACATTTTGGACAACACCATGCTGGACACAGTTTGAGGACGGCCCTTTTCTATTCCAGCATGACTGTGTCCCAGCGCACAAAGCGAGCTCCATAAATGGCATGGTTGGATGACTTTGGTGTGGAGGAACTTGACTGGCCGCACAGAGCCGGGACGTCAACCCCATCCACAGCCTTTAGGAAGATCTGGAACAGAGATTTCGAGCCAGGCCTTCTCAACCAACATCAGTGCCTGATCTCATAAATGCTCTACAGAATGAATGGGCACAAATTCCTACAGAAACGCCAAAATCTTGTGGAAAGCCTTCCAAGAAGAATGCAAGCTAATAAAGCTGCAAAGGTTAGACCACCACCATATTAAAGTTTATGTATTTGAAAACAATGTCCTTAAAGACATTGTTTGTGTAACGGTCAGGGGTCCCAATACTTTTGTCCATATAGTGTACTTCTTGTAGCCTTGAACCTTTATCTAACATAGAGCCTTTACTTTACATCAGGGTACCAAACACCTGGAAGGCTGGTTTGGTGACTTCCCACACCTCGTTCAACTCACCTGTTAATTGTCAGGTTCAGTAATATCTGAGGAGAGGAAGTACTGAACTGTGCTTTACTCTGGACCTAAAGGACTGGCACACTCCTGCATAATGTGAAGATTCTTAGACTTTGAAAAGGTTCGTCATACTCAGCTTCTTGTTTACAAAAATGAGTCTTTAAAGAACAACCTATGTTAACCCAACCATGTGATTCACAAAAAAATCACTTTAAGTCACTTTGGATATTAGTGTCTGCCAAATGCTTTAAATGCATCCAGTGCATTCTTTAGGGAACCACAAGTTTATTGTGTTATGGCACTGCTCCACAAAACCCTATTTGGCACCTATACTTAAGAGTGTAATAATTGTTTTGTTCTGGACTAGAAGCAGATTATTAATGTCACTATATAACAGAACCTCACCAACAGAACCACAAGTTATTGATTCTCAGTCTAACTCCTGGAGACCTCACCCTCTGCAGATTTGTGCATTTTGCGTGCTGTAACGCCCCTACCTCAGCGCACCTTATTAAATTGTGGTGGATTATTACAAGCCACCACAATTTGCAATGCATGAGGTATGCAGGACCAGGGCTGAAAACCATTGTCATGATCCAAAAACAATTGAAACAAACCAAGAGCCAAAGAGTCAAGCTCAGCATCTTTTAGTTTGCGTATTACAACACATTGTGTGAGGAGGGCTCATGCATCACCCGGACCGTGGCTTAGGGAACGTATTTTGTTATCTGGTCGGATGAATCTGCAGTCTACTACCTTTGATGCAGGCACAACACAAACACAGGAAAGCAACGCGACTGGAGATCAGCAACTTTTCCTCTGAGCTAGCAATCTCAGCCTAATTGGTTGGCTCCTGTCCAGCAGCTGTGAATAAGCGGTTGGGCTACACTGAATAACATGAACTGTCCAAGGTTTTCAACTGTCGAGATTTATGATATAGATGTAAAGAACGGCTGAGAAAGTCTGCTGCCTATCCAGTCCCATTTACCAAGCCCTAAAGCTGGGTAACAAGCATGCGCCTTTAAAAGAACAGAGTACTCAATTAGAATGGAATAGAATAGAAGACAATGGGCAGACGCCGCCAACAGATTTTCTATTCTTTTCTAGGTTTGTGGAAATGGCTGATTGAGGACTTCTATGTCTAAATAATTACAACCAAAAAAACAATCACTATCAGATCCTTGCTTGTGGCCCTGTGTTGTTTTTTTTCTTCTGTTGCCTGTCTCTATGATGAGCACAGTGTCTTGGCTGAGGAGCGTGGTGCTAGATAGAGTGAAGCATGAAGTACAGAGAGCTGTGACGGACATGCAGTGAACCCATCAGTGCCTGCCTGATAGAATGCGAGAGACAGCATGTAGCCAAAAGGCAAGAGACTCATCACTCATCTCTGTCCCGTCAGTAAAACAGATTTGATTTGTCAGGCCTGGAGATTGTAACCTTGAGGATGCTCAACACGCGTGGTGCCACAGACATACAGTGCACTCTAGCTTGAATGACCTGAGCTGTTCATTACAATAACAAGTCATTTACTCTTATATGTTGCTGCTGTCATAACAAAACCTCATATCTCCAAGATGCTCACTTTTCAGGGGAAAGAACATTTTTAGCTTTATTTATGTTAATGTCACAGGCCTTTTTTATACCATTTACATTGGTCCATTTGTCATGACAATCTCAAAGTAAAGGGCAGTTGGGGTTATTGAATAATGTAAAACGAATAAATAAAAACGGACGAAGTTAGAAGGTTCTAATGTGATGGCAACAATGTGTATATGAATGCAGCACTGTCTCAGTACTGTGTCAGTACATTGGTTTAATTGTTTGTTTTCTTCTGAAACATAGAGTGAAACTGCCCATGTCTTCATTCTGTCCTTTATTTTCTTTTTAGAAATGTAGTAATAAGGGATAAGTTAACAGATGTCAATATTATGTCTATTTACAGGTAGACGGAGTGTACAGTGTAAGTTCACATGATGGTTCAGGAATAATGTGCTACAATAATTTGCATAGACATCTGAGACATATCTGACAAATGATATTTTAAGTGTACAAGTACACAATGTAATAGTAGTAGTACTAAATATTCTACTGTAAGTATGTGTCACTTTTTTCATATTAAACCAAAAAGCCTGAACAGATCTGCATGTCATGGTCAGACAGTGTGACACTGTAAACAGTTGTGCATCCTGTAGTGCTTCATGCAACTGGGCATGTCAAAGTGCAACCTGACTTACAGCTTCATGTACATCACAATGGTGGTGAACTGAACTTACTTCATTCAAATGTATACATGATTCACATGTAAATAAAATCACAATCATGGCTAAAACTGGAAAACTGCAAGACAAATTTGTGTTGATGTAAGATAATGTAATATATTTAATGAAATATACACTAATGAGATCCTTCATTTGGTACGCCTAACTTAAATTTACATTTCTCGAACAATTTATCAGCTCCACTTACCATATAGGTGCATCTCGTAGTTTCCAATTATAGAAAATACGAGATGCACCTATTATTTTTAGCCCCAAGGTGAAGTCAGATTAACCGTCATCAATAACTAATAATAACTTGTCCAATAGAGTGGCCAGTAAGTGGACACAGTGTTTAAAAATGTTAGTGGCATTCTTGTATGTGGAGCACACACACTCTTAATATAACAACGATATCAGTGTCACTTCTATGCTGAAAATGATCCACCACCCATATATTCCTTTCTGGTGGTCCTGTGGTAGTCCTGACCACTGATGACGGTGGATGTACCTAATAAAGTCATTTTTATTTTACCCATGTGAAAAACATGTACACATTTGAATCAGTAAATTCAACGCATCAATGTTTTAGTGCTGAAATGAGAGTGAAGCTCAGAGCTCCTCAGATTCAGGGATAAAAATGGGCGGCACGGATGACGTGGCCTCTAGGCTCATAGTGGGAAGAACCAGAGGGACACTTTCAGTAGCCCAGCCTAGAGCTGTCCTGTTGAAGGAGGGTCTTGCGGGCGCAGGGTCAGTTGGAACCGCGAGGGGTGGAAGGCTGGAGGTGCTCGGGACAGCATCCAGTTCGAGTGGCTTTACTGGGACTTTAGGTGCTTTGCCAAAGCCGCCGAACGGAGTGGCCACCCTAGAGGAAGTCAAATGACAGATTAGATGTACATGTTGCTGCACTAAGATAACTGGGGGAAGGACCTGGCTGAGGACACAGATTCTGCAAAGCAGAACCTCATTACAATGAAAAATCGCAAATCCCAAACAATTTGCCTCTCACAAATCCAATCTTGAGTAATTATAAGGGAAATTTCATACATTCTGTACACCAGTTTCAAATTCAAAATTACTTTCCTAACTACACAGTTTGGAAACTGCTGAGATGCATCTTTTTACCTAGAAAATATGACCCACTTTCCCTACAAGGCAGTATCCCAGGATTCTGCAATATCCCTTGTAGGAGACAAGGGCTGTTGATAAAACCATAATTCACTAGAAGACAGCGGGGTTATAAACGTTTTTTATGGACAGCCATACTCACCGGTTAAAGCTCTTGTACTCTGGTATCTCAGGTCTGGGCTCTGGCTCAGGCATTTGTACATGCAGTGTGTCAACTAGAGAGGGATTACTTCTGATGGCCTGCTCCCAAGGAGAGTGGTAGGATTTGGGAACAGCTGTACAGTTGAACTTCTCTGCTGGAACATCCTTTAATGGACCTCCATAACCTAAAAAGTGTGTGTTATATGGAACAAATCAATGATCCTGTGCTAAAAAGTAACACATTAAACACAGTCAGTCGTTGAGTGCAAATAAATTACAGTGTGTATCGTAAAGTGCTTTGCATTCTCACTGTATTGATTGTTTTGTCGACAATGATATCTTTATTTGCCAGTAGCATGATGAACAAAAAAAGACTAGTAAAAAAAAAAAGAAAAAGAGTTTTCTCTTATAGCCTGAGGTTAACTGCTTATAGCTCTTATACCAAGTGAGAATCCCTGGGTGGTGCTTGCTTAGCCTAGTTTTAGACTCTAAAAATAAAGGTTACTAAATGGTTCTTGGGTTGGATGTAGAGTTCTAAGAAAAAAATCACGTGAAGAAACTGTACATTTTCTACATATCAAAACTGCAAAAACGATTCAGTCACAGGAACCAGCCACTGAAATGTTCTTTAGAAAACCAAAAGTGCTTCATGCATCAAAGAGCCTGTTTTATTGGTACTTTTAAAAGTTTATTTTGTGTGTTATCATGACACAAAAAAAGAGAAGGAATGAAAGACGGCAGGCAGAACGCCTTGAAGATAAGAGCAGCCAGAAGGACCTCACATATGAAAGAGGGCGAGACAGAGCATGTGATGGGAGATGAGAAATGAGCCTTAGCTGGCCGAGCAGAGAGACAGCCACAGGTCAAGGAGACACATTACCTGCTGTGCCATCATGGGAAAAGAATGCACCATGCCTGCAGGCGCCTTTAAAGAACACTCTCCGTGAGCAAGTAATATGCATAATATGCAACTAATATTATGTTGCAATGGCTTTTTTGGGGGGTACAGTAATAAGAATTTTACACAGTGTTGTCATTAGATTATTACCGTTAATTTACGACAGTTGCTATTGAATTTGTCTATAGAGATGGACGTTACATATATATACTGCATCAAGAGAGAGTTAACGTGTTATTTTTTTTAGCAGCACTGTTCCATTTGTTAGTCTTGGAGTAAAATGTGACCGTCAAAATAGCAGCAGCATCTTTTAAACCTAAAGTCCTCAAAGTACACACTGTAGGGGAAAGCAGGGAGGCCTTTCCAAACGAGTATCCCTCAAATCTCTGCCAGCTGCCGGGAGCCAGCAAGCCCAAAACAGTGATTATGTAAGGAGGGTGTTCTGTCACGTATCATCCTCACACTGCGGACAGACTCTTTCCTTAGTTTATCGGCCTCAAGGAAGCAGCACAAAGTCTTTGAGCCATCAAACAGGCCTGTGGGAAAGGCTACGGGCAGGGGAGGCTCATGTTAACCCTTGGACATCACAGTAGCTTCTGTATCTCTGCTAAATTTAATTTCCTCGCTCAAAGAAAAAGAACAGTCAAAGGTTAGTATACTACACACAGCCGCCACATTTTTATCATTGTTGAGAAGGTAGGGAAGAAGACCTGGACATAAATATATAAATAATATAGATATTACATGTTACTGTATATGCTATACGAAATGTGTAGTTATTAGCTTACTGAAGCTAAGAAGATTTATGTGGTGCTGCATATTTCGAATACATCAATAGCAATACGTCAGTAGCTATAATTGTCTGTGTACTATTCCTGTAGCACTATATAATAATAATAACAACAACAACAATAACAACAACAATAATGACACATGACACCTGTGTAGTGTACCACAGAGAACTGTAGCAACTGACAGCACAGTTTGCTAGAGGAATCCTGTAGGTCTTTTTTCATACAAGTCATTATGAAACTGAATGTACAATTACTTGTTTAACTTACATAGTATAGCAAACTGGAAAAGTATGTGAAAAAGTTAAGGCATTATTGTTCAAAGCGGGGTAACACAGGATTAATGTTATACTAATATATTATATTAGTCATAGTAATGCTGTATTAATGTTCTGATGCAAATTGACTATTCCCTTACTAATATTTACTCAGAGCCCACACGAAACAGACCTAAATAACACGCCTAGTGTCATCACTGAGGTACCCTTCAGCAAGGTGCCGTCCCACACACTGCTCCCGGGGCACCCCTCGTTGGTGGCAGCCCCCTGCTTCACTTGGTGAATGGGTTAAATGCAGAGAAAGAATTTCACATTGTTCACACAATGTGGTGCTGTGGTGTGTTCATGCATGATTAACCAGGGCCACTTTACTTTCCTTTACTTTAACAAGGGATTTGACTGAGCTCACTGAGAGTCTATTTTTTGCGAATTCACTTTGCAGTCTAGTTGCTGTCTAGTACATTTAATGTCAAATGCCACTGACAGCACTAAAACCAACAGTCTCTAAAGCCACTGGTGATCCCAGTGTTTTGGGATGGCAACCTAACTACAGTAGCAAACAAACCACTTCCTAGTACAGCGTAGCACAAGTCACCAAAACATTGTCTAATCTAGGGAAGAGCATGCATCAAGGCATGGAGATGGGAGGATAGCATTTGTTAGAGATGCAATCTCAGACAGCTGTAGCTCTGGACCAGCTCTTAGAAGACACAGTGACTGCCTGACAGACTTCCTGTAGAAGAACAGTGCTATTACAGAGGAATGCTCACAAAGTCAAGAGGGACAGCTCTAGACAGGTCTCACGCACAAATCCTACAACAAATTTAGTTATCTCCTTTGTAGATTTAGGAGAGACCAGTGTTGATGTTGGCATTCTCTTATCCCCAGAATAACATATACTGGGATAACTCAGCTGTCCCTAAATGAACTTAATCTGAAGGCTGAACCGTGTTCTAACTGTGGTTTTCTAATGACTACGCCCTGGAATAAGTACTAACCTGGGGCTATAAATTCAGGATTGATGCTTGGGTTAGACGTGCTTGCAGGAGTTTTGGGGGCCTGGTCAACTCCAATGCCATTAACATTGTTTTTTGCATCTGTGAATTCAGTACCTGATACAGGAGGAATCACACTGTTCTGTGAAAAGAGAAACATGAGAGTAAAAAAGGAAAGAATATGAGAACAGACAAAGGAAGCTAAAAACTTGCCAAAACAGTTCATGAATTGTTGAGTCATAACACCATGCACTATTAACTCAGCCCAACAATCACACTTACATTGATTTGAGCATTTGCTTCATTCTGAATGCTCTCAAATGTGTATTTTTCAGAGCGTTTTTGACGCATCTTGAATAGGCGAGAGCCTCTGTTCGAGGCTAAGGAGAGTTCTTCCAGCATGATTTCTTTAGGTGTGTTCACTTTTCGGCCCAGATTCACATCTGACTCTGTGGAAAATGGGAAATCGCAGGTGAGGTGTAAAAACTGTTAAAATAGTTTGTGATTATTATTATTATTATTACTTTTAGTACTAATAGTAGTAGTAGTAAGAGTGGTAATAAGACTAGTAGCACTAGTAGGAGGAAGAGAAGGACTAATATTAATAGTAGGAGGAGGAGGAGGAGGAGGAGGTGAAGTAATAGCAGTAGAGGTGGTGGTAGTAGTAGGAGGAAGAGGATTAGTAGTAGCAGTAGTAGAGGGAGGAGGGATAATGGTAGTAGTAGCAGTAGTAGAGGGAGGAGGGATAATGGTAGTAGTAGCAGGAGTAGAAGGAGGAGGGATAATGGTAGTAGTAGCAGGAGTAGAAGGAGG